>JAOSBO010000008.1:39786600-39798984 GCA_027563915.1 Erythroxylum rotundifolium | reverse complement strand
TTAGTTCTCCAAAGAACCAAAACCCCCCTTCCTAACCAATTTAGTTGCATTTCATGACATTTAGGCTAAATTAGATCAATTGCATTAGGTTCCAATTAAGTGAGACGACTAGAGGTTGCATCCTATATTGCAATCCTTAGAATTCAATTTTTGATTCAACCTCTAAGGATAAAACCGAAAGACAAAGCGGATCAAACACCTTTAATACCTTACGAATTTTATAAGCATAGAGACACCACTATCACTTGAAATTTTCCAGATTCATGTCCTTTAAGGTTACTTCATTTCAAGTTATTTTAACTTCCATATTCGTTACTTTAAGGCTTACAAAATTCTGCTCACTTATGTCATTAACATTCTTTTTTTTACAAACACACCTACAACTCTAATTTTCCAGCTTTGAAATCACCTTAATAACACCTGTCTTTAGCATGAATTCTTCATCAATTATACTTCAAATCTCAACTTAAATCATCCATACAACAACCCATAAACAACTATTTTTGTATATGAAAAAACAAAACAGAAAAATAACCATTCATTCTCCTTTTTCCAGCACATCTTCAACATCAACGTCATATACAATCTATCTCAATTCGATCATCATAATCTTTCTATTATAACATGCCATAAAGAACAAAACTTTACTTACTTATTTGGCTTCCAATTCCAGCTCAATAGATCAACTCTACCTAACATTTCATGCATGTAAAATCGTCTCGAATTCAAGGTGAAAATTGGATAATTTTCAGCTAGGATAAAAGACAACAATAATCTGGTTCTTTAGCTATCCTGTGAAGGTAAAAAGCATGTATTTGGTGTTGTAATTTAGTATAGCTTAAGCAAAACACAGAAATGGGAGATAAAAGCAAGTTTCAGTGGTGAGAGATGAAAAGAGAAGAAGAATTAACAAGGTTGAAACTACTCCTATAGAAACATAACTCTTTGGATGCTAGATGTCACCATGCTACATTAACATATGTCCCTAAGCATGTAAGCCACTTATCCCCTCCAGGAGCTACCAAATGTCACCTAGTTACTAGTCCATTTGTCACTCAATCATTACTACCATTTTTCAATTAATTACTCGTGACAAATGTCACTCATTTATCTATGCCATTTGTCACTTATTTCATAGGCTTAGTTATCCTAATTTTTCATATGTCAATTTGTCTTACCACTTGGCATTTTACCTAGTCTAAATATACATTTAATTCATCACTTTTCTAATGGTAACAATTAATTCTAAATTTACTACTTGTAACTAATCAAACCAAAATTCAAAACATAAACAATACACAATTCATATCATGATCATTTTAAACCTTTCATATCCCGGAATATGTTAATTGAGTGTATATACTATCTTGGCAATGTGTACAAAATCATAATTCATATGTGTATTGTAGCACCCCACTTCCACCGAGCACGTATCCGTACATCCCAATAATATTCGAACACACACCCTTTGAAAGCGGTGTGTTAGAGCAGTCAAACAGAACTCACTGCAAATTTTTTTAAAACATCATACACGGTTTTTCGGAAAGCCAGTAATCATAAATGACCCATTTTATTTAAAACATTGCCAATTACAATTGACATTGCAAACTCTCATTGAATCAAACATTGAACACATTGTCAGAATTTCAATAATCATTTGGGCCCATTACCATAACAAAATGCATTTGATCAAATTGTTATTACAAACATCATTCATTCTTGTAATAAATGAAGCTTACGGAATACAATATTTAATACTAAATTTACTGAAAATACACGCAGATGCCAATTGATCCCGACCTCTATCTCTTACTTAAATGCAGTGATTAGACTCCAGTTGGTCTAACTGGATGTCTTCTCTGAGCCTGAAAAATATGTTTGCAAATTGGGGTGAGATTTACGAACTTAGTGAGTGGACCATCCTCGATGGCTCACCTAATCACATAACACATAAATTCATGTAATCACATAATTCACATCTTTCTACTTTGCATGGAGCATCACATATCACATTCTTATTCAAATACAAGATTCCAATACATTTTAATCAATCAAAAACACGTATTAAAATGTATAAGCAATGCTCATGAGACTCACTTTCACTTATTATTGTTATTGTTGTGACTGAGCGTCTTTTTACTAGCCCATATCCCTCGTGGATACTGAATTGTATCAGATAATGTCTCATATCCCTTAGCGAATACTGGGTATATTCACAATTGAGCCTGAGGCTTTGATCACAGTATGAGCTTTAAGCTCTTTATACTAGCCCTACGATCACAGCTCCTTTTATCTTTCATGCATTCATGTAATGGAATGCTTCACATTTTCATATTCTCAATTAATCACACGATTTCACATTCACATTCAGAGCACATTTATCATCAGACCCTGGTCCAGCATTCAACAAAATTGTTGAGTAACATTTATTTCATTCAATTCACATACAAGGAGCACTTCAATTATCACATTTATGAATCAAAACCTTGGACCTTCAATGCCCGAAGTTGTATCAATCACAGTCACATTCAATAGTAATTTACTATAGAAATTGAAAATAGAACAAACAATAAAAGGGAGACCATCTAGGTCGACTCACAGTACGCTCCAGATTAGCATTAGCTTCTTTGATCCGGAAATGACTAGATGTGGATGTTCTATCCTATATAACAACATTTTGCAATACACATATTACACACACATTATTTGTTGCACAATTTCATAAACCTTCAATTATACACACATGTATTTGTGTAATGTATAATGCATGCTCATATTAACCATCCCGAGTATATTTCCTTTAATGACATCTTATAATCAATTAACATCTTTCAATCGTTCTTTAATATCTAAAGAACTTTACTCACTTTAATCACTTCATTTCTCATCAACTAGGGTCATTCAAGATCTCATTCGAGTCTAATTACCTCATATGGAAACACCCTAGTATTGATTCATTCATATAAAAATTAAAGGACAACTCTTTACCACCATAAGTCTAGCCACGATCGTGCTATAAAGGCCATAATCATGACAAAAACTATGTTCATTAGGTCACGATCATGCTATAAGGACAAATCATGCCTACGTTTTTCTTCCTAATTCAACACATATCACAACTCCAATTTCATACCAAATTTTCCCATAATTCATACACATTAATGCAATTTCATTCCATGATAATTACACTCCCCATTTATTGCATTGATCTCTCTAATCCTCAATTCATTTGATTCAACATTTCAAACTCAATCTCACCATTCATGAAATCTAATCTCCTTCCTTACTATGTCTTATTCATAATGCATCAAACAATTCATTAACTATATTATGTCCTCATTTAACACTCTAAACATTTCACATTTAGAAGCATTAGCATCAAACATGCTTTTCCTTAAAGGTATAACATCAAAATCAATCAAAACTTATCACACATTTAACCAACTCTTCCAACATCAAATTATGTTCCTTTTTAAGCCCCAATTAAGTCCAAAAGAATTGTAGTGATATACCTCATCTTTACTAGGTTCAACCATTGCACAATCACCATATTACCTTGAAAAATCACTGGCCATAATCGTAACATCCCCTACCACGATCATGATAGAAACAATTTCCCAGTATTCTTGTAGTTTTCGAGTTTTTCTCTTGACAAATTTTTAGGTTAGTTTTGTATGACCATTTTGACCTAGACAATGAGGCTTTTTGATAACACTTTCTCCTAATCAAATGTTCCTCTATGTCTTAAGTTTCTAATGACATCAAAATTATACATTTTGGTTCAGTATCATGTAAGTTATAGTCAAAATACAATAAACTGTTCTCATACCTTGATTGAACACAATTTTCTACTTCAAGCTAAATTTCAAGACTTTTAAGGGCATAATTAAAATTCGGTTCCTTCGTAACAATTGTAACCTTATATTCCTTCATAACAATTGTAACCTTATGTCTCTAGTTTAATCTAAATCAAAGCTCATCCCATTTCGATTTCTACAAATCAAGATATGGTCAAATTACAGATGTATGTTTAGTAAAACACTCCATCTAACATACATCAGCACACATTTAACTTCATTCCCAACTTAGTTCATCTCTTTTTACTTAGTCTATCTTTTCTAACTCATATCCTCATTATTTCCTATTCATTCTTACTTCCACTTCTACTCAATATGATAAACAATAATTTATGATCTATGTTTGATCATTAACCCAAAAACAGAACATAGAACATTCTTTCATAAATCAATTTTCTGCACTGCTATCAATCCCATCATAGGACTCATTCTAACTATAATTATCTCTACACCAATTTAAATCATAAATCAACATACACATAAAAGAAGACAAGTACATATCCATAATTTTTTTTCTCATTCATGTCCAACATATATACATATACCATTTTATGTTCATTTAACCCTAATCTATCATCAATAAGTTTCATTTAACAAACCAAGAAGAGCAATAACATATTACTTACTTGTTTACTTTAAGATCTTCAAAAAAAATCTCCAAGAAACCCTAGCTTTCCTTCTTTACACGTCCATCATCATTTAGAGAGTGGTTTGTGTCATTTTGTCGCAAGTGGGTAGTTTTATTGTTAACAAAAACCAAGGTTGTGAATGGGAAGAGCAAAAATCAAAAATGGAGAAGAAGAAAAAATGAAGAAGAGGAAGATGAGAGAGGCTTACGAAGAGAGAGGAGCAAATGACAAGTGAAAGACGAAAAGTTAGTCTTTCACTTAACAAAAATTGTGGACTTAATAAGTGGTGTGGTAAGTGACACATGTCAGTTGCCACATGTCACTTTCTTATGGTCCAATTTGGGTCTTTTAAAAATGCTAGTCCATTTGTCTCCCAATTTTAAATGACATGTGTCATTAAATCCCAATATCATATCACTGGCCACATGTCACTTTCTTATCGTCCAATTTTGGGTCTTTTAAAAATGCTAGTCCATTTGTCTCCGAATTCTAATCCAATTTACTCCCAATTTTAAATGACATGTGTCATTAAATCCCAATATCACTTTTCAATAATTCTACTATTATTTTATATTTATTTCTACTACCATTTAATAGTTGTCCTGTCACTTGGCATTTTTCTAATCCACAAATACCTAAAAATTTAAGAAAATTCTCAAATTTCTCCAAAAATTCTGAATCGATAATTTAATTCACAAAATTAATTTTCAGAGCAAAATTATCACTATCCATATCATAATCACATTAAATCAATCATTTATACTCGAAAAATGTCAAATGAGTGCATGAACAAATTATTGTAATTTGTGCAATGATTAAATTCACGTGTATGCATGCTATATTATGCATGAGCATGAGTGCATTTCTCTATTATCTCATTACCAGTTCTCATGTATGGTCTTTCTGGGCTGGATGTTACATGCATGCTAATGATATGCATGTGAATGAAATGCATTTCATGAATGCTAAAATGATATGACTCATATGCAATAATCTACGGCTATAACCTTAGTATGGAAAACGGGTTATTATAGGATCATTTTGGAACTAGTCTTTCAGAATTGCAAAGGTTCGCAATTTAAATTTTAAGTCAATGTATGAGTGTAACAAGTTGTGAAAGAAATTGGAGCACATTTGAATTCATCTATTCCAAGAATGGAATAGATTTGAGGTCAACAAACTAAATGACTTGGTCTTCATTTGTTACAATTTAATGATTCAGGAAAAGTATGTTATTATGATTATTAATTTATATATAATTCCTTATAATTTTTAATAATTAAATATCATTGTTTACGGGGACTCTTAATAGAATAAGTAGTTCAGTAAATGCAATTTGCATTAATAATATTGATCTTTTGACATATTGAGTTTTTTAGGAACCAAGTTTGGTATATATGAGTGACTTGGAAGATAATCTTGAATGAGAAATCATTTACATGTCATTTGGTGTATTCAATTTGAATGATGATGATGATGATGTTCCTCTCAATGATGAGGATTTTGTACTAAATGATAATTAAGGTCAGTGCAATTATAATAGGTACCCCCTAGACTATTGAATGAAGTTTCAAGTTTTTATTTCTTCTCTTCTTTTAATTTTACTTATATTTGATGTATATGTAAAATTCTATATATGCAATGTAATTGAAAATATTTTTGTTTTAGGGTTCACTTCTACTTGATTGTTTTTCATTACGAACTCTTATTATAAATTATAATAGTTAGAGAGTTAAGGATATTTATTGTTCTTTTTATTTGATGACTGATGTTTTGAAGTAATTATTATTTATTATATGATAAAGTTGTAACATTTTAAATACTTTTTATATTTGTATGATAATTGTCTTTTTTCATATTAATTGTGGTCATTATTTATATGTGAAATATTTGAAAATTATTGTAAATAAAAATAAATAAATTGTTATTATTTTAAATTTTTATTATTGTGATTTTTGGAGACAGAGTTGATGCAAAATTATAAACTATATAATAATATATTAATGGAGTATTATTTAGCAAATTTTTTAAAAGTTCAAGGACCATTTAATAAATTTAAAAAATTGTCTGAAATGATACCTGATATTAGCCGGTACTCGTATAGTACCATATCAGAACCTAATCCGGTACCAAGTTTGGTATAATATTTATAACATTGACTTGATATTCATATAAGGATTGGGAAATTTAACTTACTTTTGCCACTCTGTCAACAATAATTTCGAGGATCACGATGCATGTCAAAGCTATTGAGTGGCGCTATAATATCAAGTCTAATGTATTTAATTTAGTGCTTATGTGTTGAGCTTGTGAGATAAGACATAAGATCATTTATAGTATAAATCAATATTAACCTTTTATAAAGTTATATACAATTATAACAATTGTTTAACCTTTTGCACAAACAACGTTGGCGACTTATTGAATATGATATTTGTAATTTGATTGATAGGGTGCATTTTATAGCAAGAGATATTTTTGGAATTGATTGTTTGTGAATTAGTACTACTTAAATAGAGTAGAGAACCACTACAAATATGATCATATTTTTAATTCTTATTCACTTATAGTTTTAGCCTTTTCAAAAGTATTACAGTATTTTAAATTAAAAGAGCTTAAAGGTATTAAGTAATTTTTTCACTAAAAGAAACTTAATATAATTATTATCTTATAATAACTATTTTATAGAAACCTCATAGGCTCATAAGTCATAACCTAAATTAATTTTAGTAAATTATTTTATTTTGATTGTAGGCTACTGTTTAGTGTGATAAGAAATGTATAAACATATATATTACATTAATATAAAGTTAAAATTACATAATATTATAATATACTAATATCATTTTTGTTTATATTTTGACAATTGATTATTATTATTTGAATATTTTATTTATATAGCTAAAAGTAGTTTTTATTTGTAATGATTTATTAGTTAAAATAGTAATATATCGAAAGTTACCTTAATATTTTAATTTATATCAATTATACCATCAATATATAAAGATGTAAGTTAAAATATAGAAAAATGCAGAGTAAAAATTATAATTTAAAAAATTTGAACTGTTAAATTTAAAATATATTTATAATTAAATAACTCTAAATATAATTTTTATTTAATATTTGTTGTATTTTAAAATAACAAGTTTATATTAATTTTAAGGATGCCAATAGCCCAACCCATAGACTAGCCCTATCATTTTTTAAAATAATTATTAAAAAATTAAAAGTATAAAATAATATTATTTTTAATTAAATCCGGTAAGACCTATTCAAAATACTTAAATTCCATCTAATTAATTTTATAAATTAAACTATTAAATAAATATTTTAATTTTAATTTTTGAAAACGATAGAATTTGCAACTTTGTTTAAAATATCTTAGACTCGAATTTTATATTTGCTTGTTCTAAGCTTAATGTAATCAATATTCGCGAAGATATTACCTTGACAGTGGCGAAGTGCGCACCCATATATAAAATATCCTCTCTTATTACGGTCAACCAACCGATATATCAGCCTATTGTCTTGTTTTCCCTCAGTGCCTCCTCCCTCTCCTCCTAGGGTTTCTATCTTCCAAAGACTAAATAATGGCAGACGACGCTCACTACCCAGCCACCGACATCACAGCTACCACCATTGCCTCCAGCAAACGCAAGTATGATGACCAGACTCTTCCTCCTCCGCCGCCGCCGCCTTCATCCACTCGCCGTCCAACAGGATTCTCTTCGCCGCCGGACCCTCCTCCTTCCTACAACAACGTGCCTCCCCCGGTCGATGAGATCCAGATGGCTAAGCAGAAAGCCCAAGAGATAGCTGCTCGACTATTGAGCGATGCTGCAGGTGGTGGTGCTGGTGTTGGTGCCGCCGCAGATGTTAAACGCCCCAGATTTGAGAACGGCGCAACCGGCTTCGATTCCACCGATAAAGGTCCGTTACTCACTTTCAGTTTCAGTCAACTGTCGGCTTTCTTTCTCTCCGATTTATGTCTATACACATATACATATATATAATACTGTCTTGTGCTTGCGCTTTCTTGCTTTTGCTGCTTAGCTGTTTCTGGCTCTTTTGTCTTCGTAATTTTCTTTGTGATATTTCGTTTTGATTTTGTTTTCTTCTCTTTGCCTTTTGTTGATCTTTTTTGTTACTGGTTATTTTCTTCAATTCCAGCAACTTCTGTTACCATTAAATATCTAACTTTTTGTTGTTCCAGGGATCTTTGTGGTGTCGAGGAGAGATGAAAATTTTTATCGAATTTTATTTGGTCCTGTATAGGTTATCTTTTATTGTTTGTTGGTGATTTTAGCTATATGTTGAGTACATTTTCTGTTCATAAGGTGTTTGTGTTGTGTTTTAAAAGAAAGCAAAATATTAATGAGTGTGTTAATACAGATTCCAAGCCATCTATGTTTTTGAACTCAGCTCCTTCGGCAATTCCTGTTTCATATGGATCGTACATGGGTGGCACTAGCAAAAAGATAGATATTCCAAATGGTCGGGTCGGTGTTATAATTGGTAAAGGTGGAGAGACTATCAAATATCTTCAGCTTCAGTCTGGTGCAAAGATTCAGGTCACTAGAGATATGGATGCAGATCCTAACTCACCAACTAGGATGGTAGAGCTTATGGGCACTCCAGAGCAAATTGCAAAGGCAGAGCAGTTGATAAATGAGGTTCTTGCAGAGGTAGGAGGAAGTTTCTTGGAATTTCCATTTATAAACTTTATATGTTCTTTGGAAGTTCAATTAATAGCGCTGGTGTATTTATCAAACAACAAACTTGATATGCTTTATTTACGTGGAACAGCTCCATTGCATAAGGATGTTGGTATTTGCTATATTCTTTAACTGGTTCTAGTTTCATTGTATTAATGAAGTACTTTTCCTGAAGTAAAACTGTATATTTACAATTTCCCATTTATGTCATTTTTGCTCCAGGCTGATGCAGGGGGTTCTGGAACTGTTTCACGAAGGTTTACAGGACAAGGTGTTTCTGACCATTTTGTGATTAAAATCCCCAACAACAAGGTATGTACATTATTCATTTGGTAGAAACTTGGCATATTTCCTAGTTCATGATATTTCCTGATTGGCACCATTCCAGGTTGGTCTAGTGATCGGTAAAGGAGGTGAAACCATTAAGAACATGCAAGCTAGGACTGGAGCTCGTATTCAGGTTGGTTTCTGACTCTTTAAGTGGCATCTTCGCTTCATTACCGACCCTTTTTGTTACGCTTTTGTTTGGTGGTGATCTAAACTTGTTGGAATTTGCATGTTGTACGCTGTAGCTTTATAACTCACAATTCTATATGTACTATGCATTAATAGTGATTTTCCTCTTTTACCTTTACATTTGGTTATTTTTACTCACTTCTGAAACTTGCAGGTTATACCATTGCATTTGCCCCCTGGCGATACATCTACTGAGAGATCAGTTCACATAGATGGGACAAATGATCAGATTGAAGCTGCAAAAGAGTTGGTTAATGAAGTCATCAGTGAGGTACGTTTGAACTTTTGTTTATTTGCAGACTTGGACTGATAGAACTTGCTAATTGGTTATGCTCTTTGATGTGTTTAGATCTTAATTAGTGATTTTTGAGGTTTATTGTTGCTGATTGGCAAAACAAGGATGCCTTTGCATTTCAACTACCAGGATACCACTGTTTCATTTGGCCAATATTATTATTGTCTGGAACTATGTAGTCATATTTGATGTTGTTGTTGATCTATTCTTGTAAATCTTTCTTGCATTGATATATTGTCCTGATTTTTGTGATTTACTGGTTGATTCCTCATTTAACATAAAGATATGCCCTTAAAATATCATCTGAATAACCAACTTGTGCAGTAAGGTCTGTTTTGGATCATAAATTTTTTAGACTTGTTTCCTGTATTTTCATTGCGTTCTAGGTCCGCTTCTAGTAAGCCATGTGTTAGCTTTCTGTTTTGCATGTTTTCTAGTGATTTTGTTCTGTCTGCTTGTGTTTATATTTGAGTCTCTTTGTTTAACTAGCGCTTTCACTTTTGGTTATTGATGTAGAATATATTTTATCCTCCTCTATTTACTATTAGAAATTGATTTTATGGCTCCACAATTGTTCCTCTTAATTTTCACTCAAGGATTAGTCGTTAAGACTATAATTGTGACAAGAACTATCTGGATCTTTACCCCTAGAACAGTTGTTCAATATTAATATTAGATTGTGGTAACTTCTACGAATCATAAAGTTGCAGATATAGCTTTCCTTTTGATCTTATGGAATTTACAGCATAGCTATTTGAGAATATTTCCTGTGCTATGCTGTGCTGAGATGTGGGAGAAGCGCAGAGGCTGTGTGTCTAAGTTGCTGGCTTTGTTGGACGTTGCTGACCTAGTTTGGTATTCTGCTAGTAGATAATTTTGAATTAGGAGATGATTGGTACTATATGTTACCTAGTCTTTTCGTAAGGACTTTTGATTGACCTGAGCTTATACATGTAGTGTAAATAACTATTGTCTTTTATTTGTAAACAACATCGTGCCTTATTTAGATTAGCTATATAATTTATCATTTTATGGCGGAAGATGAATGCACGTGTAGGGGGACTGCAGAGTGAATTATGGAAGTTCAAGGTATCAAGCTTTAATTGAGAGCATTTGTTACCGTTATCAAGTTGACATTACTATCTGAGTTTGATATATAGTTGGAGCCAATTTTCATTTTATCATTAGGATGATAAGAATAGAACATTGCAAGCTCTATCTCTACCCAATTGTATGGTGGTTTTAGGTTGTACTCCCAAGTGAAGAGATATTGGATTTTAGCTTCTACTACCATCATGTGATTATTGATTGTCTCATATCGCTGATGTTTCTATTGGGAATTATTGTAGGGGTAGTGTTTTTGGACTTATAACATGGGTTCCAATAGGGTTGGTATCCCCCTCAGCATTGCCTGGTATGGATCTAAAACCTATTTTGATATCTAATGACTGATTTTGGGAGCGGAAGTTGCAAATTAACATAGAATGGGAAGTGTTTTAGCTCTGATTACTTTTATGGGATGACATCCTTGGTGTTGGCACAATTTTTCAACAAGGTTTCTTCTATTGTACTTGTTAATTGCTTTTCCTAATGCTAATAATATGCTGTCACCTTATTTTAGTTGAAATATTGACACTACTGTTATGCATTGAACTATCCCCTCGTGTTCTTTATATGGAGCTTGTATTGAACTCTTTGGCTTACTTATTTGAGGATTTCGATGTCAGTTCCTATTCCAGTGGTGGTTTTCAGAATGTCAGTTATTAAGATGTTGAGCTTAGAGCCCCTTAAATCTTGTTTCGATTCTCGTTTCTTATGAGTAAACATTTTGGCCCAGTATTACAGAGTAATGTTGCAGGGATCTTCGCCTTTTTTCTGCTTCTCTTTCTCCTTTCTGTTCCTTCATGGTTGCTCATAATAGTGATGGGATTGCAAATTTATGTTAATACTCTTCATTCAGGATTTCTCAAGTTAGGTGTTTCCTTATATTAGATATTATACCCCATTAGTTGACTTATGGTATTTCACATTCTAAGCTATTTTATGTTATGCTAGTTCTGTAATTATTATGAGAACATTCAAGTTAGTTATTTAGTGGGCATGTCATACATTGGGGTTTTTGGAAATATAAATCTGCAATAATGCTTGTGAGTATTGATTTGATACTTCTGTTAGCTACAGTTCATGAAGTGGATGCTAGTGAAATTTGTACAATGTACATGCCACAGTGAATTCACACCTCATTGCTATAAGAACCAACATCAAGAATTTTGGCAATGGTGCCTGTTAATACTTTTTTACTTTTATGGTAAAGCTGGTATAGTATCTTCTTGTTTTTGTACCCATTCACTTCTAGTAGGGAGAGGATGGGC
>JAOSBO010000008.1:39746062-39770042 GCA_027563915.1 Erythroxylum rotundifolium | reverse complement strand
TGGTTGCTGCCCTTGAATATTGAATTGTTGTGCAGGTTGTAGTCTTAGATTGAAAATTTGGGTTAGGAATAAAATAGAGGAGGTGGGATGCTCGTCGCGGCGAGGCCGCATGAAGGGCTCTCCGCGGCGAGAGCTGCTTCGCTCGCCGCGGCGAGGACCCTTTCGCTCGTTGCGGCGAGGGCTTCATTTCTTGCCGCGGCGTGGCACGCCGCGAGGGCTCTCCGCGGCGAAAGATCACACGTCGCGGCGACGCCCATTCTTTTTTTTTTTAGGGAGTTTTCTTTCTTCTTTTAAATTAATTATTTCACCTCACACAACGAGCACCGCACTTTCATGTCCGATGTTGGGCTTCGGAAACGGGGTCCAACAACCATTGCTAGAGAAAGGAAGGGAGAGAGAGAAAAAAGAAAAGAAAAGAAAAGAAAAGAAAAAGAAGAAGAGGGAGCTTCAGTTATGGCATATAGAAGAATCCAAAGAATTTTTCAAGCTCTTCTACCTCCAATAAAGCATCCAACATGATCCTATAGCCATCCAAGTGAAGAGGAAGAAGCAACTCGGTTGGTAAGCTTACTAGCTTTGTTGAAAAGTTGGATTTGTTACGTTATAGGTTAAATTTGGTTTTAATGGTGTTAATTGCACCTTTTGATATAATATCAAGGTTTGATTGCATTGGAAGCAATTGGGAGAAGAAAAATCAAGAAAACTAAAGTATGGAACCTTTGTCAAACTTGGTCAAAGGTGAGATCTATTGCCTAAACTGTTTTATTTTGCCATTTGATGATTTAAGATTAATGAATGACATTAGGAAGTTAGTTTAATGATGAAATAATGGAAAAAAAACCATGGAAATGACTAGATAAATTTTTAGCAATGGTTAGGGTTTTTTAACATATTATGATCCAAAATTCTACGTTGATGTTTTATGATATTCACAGCATGATTTTGATTTTAATGAAGTAATGTAATGAAAAATAATTGATTTGGAAGTGGTTTTGGTTGAAATTTGGCCAAGGGTGCATGGTTATGTAAAAAATTTGTTAATAAAAATTTAAGGCTTTAGTGCATGTATTAAAATGTCACGGAAGTTAATTTGGATTGACTTTAAATGTTAGAAATCAAATGAAATTGAATTAGAAAAGTGTAATGTAAAATATATTAAGTTTAGCTTCAAAGAAATTTTTGGAATAAAAGTATGGTTGTGACATCATGGCCATATGAATGTGATTAAGGATGGTCATTAAATGTATTTATGATATTGGAATTATTAAATGAAGTGTTATGTTATTATTTGGAGAAAAAATTTATATGTGGAAAGCAATGAAATTGACATGGTTTGTGGTGTATTTGATTGAAAAATGTATTAAGGAGTTGAATGTATTCATTTTAGCTTTTCGAATCAAAAAATGAAACCAACTAGAGGACTTCGAAGTGGTGAATTAACAAGTTGTGAGTGTACTTTAAATTGATTTTATGCAAATAGATTTCATTTGATCATGAAATGAATATTTATGTTGAGTTTTATGCGAATGATATTTTACAAGTGAATATTGCTAGTATAAGATTATGCCTTAGCAATATATGAGTTGTAAATTGAAAGTTAAATTTTGTATGATTGGAAGTTGCATTGAAATTATGCATTAAATTGAATGGATATGAATCCTACCATAATTTGTTTAAAAAATAAGATGAACTGAAAAGGTATGAGTTACTTTTGCCTATGGTACATTGTTACGCTTTATACATGCCATTATAACGATTTATAGTAGTTAACCTATTATGGGTAAGAGATATATAATCAGCTCCGTCAATAGTGATTAACTAGTTATGGGTAAGCGATCAAAACTAGCTTCGTGATTTATTACAGGTAAGCGATGTAGAACTAGCTTCGCGACTTGTTATGGGTAATCAATGCAAAACTAGCTTTGTAAACTACCAGTCTATAGCGGTTAACCTGTTATGGGTAAGTGATGTAGAAACAGCTCTGTAACTAGTGGTTAACCAGTTGCGGGTTAGCGATGTAGAACCAATTCTTTGACTTTAAGCCTAGTGCACCGTATGGTAAAGAAAATAGTGGTGGACTATTGAGTAAGAAAATTCATGAAAATAATAATGCCGCCACTATTTACGTTAAAAGTAATTTGAAAGGCGTCGTATGGTGTCAATTTTAGTGGTTGACATATTTTTAGTATAAAAGTTTTCGAAAAAATATTGCCACCACTGTTTATTGTTTAAAGAAAAAGGAAAAAGGAAAATGAAACTTTTATATTATGAATTTAATGTCGAATTTTAAAATAGTATTTCAAAAAAATTGAAATTGTGTTTTATGAAATGTTATGTTATTACCAGGTTTGATGATGCACGAATGAATAGTTATGATAAATATTTTACCATGAGCTTTATTGTTATATGACACTATTTCAGTTATGTTGTTATAAAAAGTTTAGTTTTTAGTAAACAGAATAACACTCACTAGGCTCATTTAACTCATCCTTATTTGTATGTTTTTAAGCAAACCACCTCAGGTATGCGTGCAAGTGCCGCAGTAATTGGGAATCTACTGTAGGATTAGTTGTATCGTCGAGTGTTAGTTTGCTCGTGTTATTTTTGCTATGTATATGATATGTTTTAAATTATTTTGGAAAGGGTCAAAAGTGTGATCTTCTAAATATTTGTGGGATTGTAAATATCTTTACTTAATGAACTAAGAGTACTTTTATCCTGAATGACGTTTTTATATGTTTGTGATTGCTTGTGATGTGAACCTGAGGTCCCATTTCATAAGTTGAGATGTTATATGAAATATTATAATTGTTTTAAAATTTTTTATGTAGGTTTTTGAAATTTAGGAATCTTAGGAAAGTAGTTGTTGCTAGATTTATATAAAAAAAGGTTTCCCACTATTTTCTGTGCTTTTAACTATTAAGGTATAAAAAGTTTCTAATAGTTGAATGACTTCGCTTTATAGGAATCCTTCAATTGAGTTAGATATCGATTAGAGGACTACCATGGGGTCATCAGAAGGGCTCCACTCGGGTTCTGGAAGGGGAACTTCAGAATGGGTCCTTTCAATAAAAGCCAAGTATGTATAGTAGTGATACTAGGCTGGACCAAGTTCGGTTTGATTGAGCTTAAAGTCAAGTATGTATAGTAATGACGATGGCCAGTAAGGCCCAACTTGAAATGAATTGATTGGGTATGGGCCTTTACGATTTGGGCAGTTTGAGCCTGATTAGGCCTTAAGGCCAAAGGCATGAGTTTGAGTCCGATTGAGCTTTTTACTAATCAACTTTGAGTTAGGCTTTTTTTTTCTAAATTTAAAAATTAAATAATTTTTAACAATAGAAAAAGTTTGTTTAAAATTTTTTGTAACATGCTTTGTTATCCTAAAACTCATTAAAAAAAAGTTAATATGTTCCATTTTATAAAAGGTATTTTGAATATCATTAATTTTTCTAAAGATGTCAAATATTATAATCCTTAAGTTTGATTTTTAAATAGTCTTCAATAAACTAAATATTTTAGTTTTTGACAAATTATCTCATTCATATTAAATAATCCATATTTATTTCATCTTTTATTAAATTAATATTGTTAAGTCCATTGCCTTGCTTTTGACCAAAAATATTAAAATCTAATTTCTTAATTTTTTTAAAAATTATTGTCAGTTTAAGCTATTATCTATTTTTTTATAATAATCATTATTTTAAGTCTAATAATATATTATGCTACTTGATATATTCAAAACTTTAAAGAGTAATATCAATTCATGGGTTTGCCTATGTAATAAGTATTACAGTTTTATTACGAAAATCATTTAATTATCAAAACAAAAAAGCATCGTAATGTTATTATCCAAATGAAAATATATAAAAATTACATAATGTTATTAGTTACGGTTGGGAAGTTGAGATTAAAGTTCATCTAATAGGTAGAGACAACAATATAGACTTTTCTTTCTTAATATGAATAAAAACACATAAGTGAAAAATTTAAAATGTCAATTGTAAAAAACCAAAGAAATCAAATGAAAAATAGTAAATCGAAAAGTTGGGATTAAAATAATAAAGGAAAAGGACTAACTAATCATTATAATGAAGATTGTTAATAGTTTGCACTAGTTTATCTACATATACAAAAATTGTATTGATTAAATATTCAACATATGATAACTAACAATTAAATATATCTTCGTCACCAAATTTTTTTCAATAAATTTCTAGTTGCAAGACTGGTTTCTGTATTTGTTCTTGTACCTGTATTAATATAAAAAGACAATATAGGATAATATAATATATGATTGCTAAAATTATTAAAGTAAATGAAATTAATATATTATTAAAAATAGAGTTAACCTTGAATATTTTCATTATCTAACTTTGTTCGGGCACACATAAAGGTTTTTACGATGTTGAAGTAAAACATATCTACTTGTTTTACGCTCAAAAACTACAAGTGAATAGGTCGTGACTTGTAGTTAAACAAAGTGGATGTCGATCAATAGGGATTGATGCCTAGACACTGCTTAATTTAGACACAAATTTGTTTAAGAAACGAAATTTTTAAATGTGAATAATCTGGCAAATTAATTTAAAACTAAAAGATCAATGACGAATGAAGAACAATACTACAATTGTAGAAAAGTTGCATTCAAGAATCTAAGACTAGAGATTACTTTTTCCCTATTTTATCTCCCTTCTATTTTATCAATTAAATTGTGTCTTACCCTAGATTTCCAAATGTAATAATTACCCTCTCTGAAGGTGTAACTATTTGTCCCTAATTGAATTAGCGAGAATTAATTGGACAATCTCTCAACCTACCCAATGACTCTACCGATTCAACTAGTTATTAAACTATCCTACGAGTGATCAATTAATTAGTCGAGATCGCTCTTCTAACTATTAAATTAACATGACAATTGTATGTCTGTAGGTTGCCAACTCTCATTGTACAATCCTACACATATTTCATCTTACTCACTCTCTCAATTTGTTGTAAGATAACAATTAAAAACAATAATCATCAAAGAATACTTCATTCAATTCAATAAAATAGGAGTTCTACAAAATGGTTCAAATGCAATCCCTACAATGAAATCAGCCTAACATGGTCTCCACAACATCATCAACATTCAAATAAACCATCTTTACAAAGATTAGAAGAAATGAACTTGCTCTTTAGCACGACTGCCATTTAACATTTGATAATAAAAATAAAGCCCTTCCATCTTATATCTCGAGTCCAACAAAAAAATGATTGCCATAGTTTGTCTGACCATATACTAGTTAAGATTGAGCTTCTCCACCATCTGAAATCAACTATTCAATTAGATAAAACTCTCTTGATGTTGCACATACTGCTACAATAATTGTGCAAATTTAGGTAATTTATTCTTGAGAACAACTCGGTAGCATTATAAAATATTTCCAATTTTTTATAAATTGCTTTAGTAAACTCTCACTGTTCTTCTACTGACAGACAAGTATAATGAGAATCTTTTTGTCTTAGCCTATTGAAAACCTCAATATACTTGATTGTTGACTCCAACATCTTGAATGTTGAATTCCATTTGGTAGGACAATCCAAAACCAAATTCTTCATGTACGAAATGCACAGTTATTGTGTAATTTCTCAAATTTTTTAGGTGTTGCACTCTAATACATTTTGCTATTCTATATTGACTCTATTGCTTCCTTTATCACATCCAACTCATCCTTCATAATCTAATTCAAAATATATATACAAAAAAATGCATATAGAATAATCTTTCCCCAACCTTTAACTTGTTCTTCAACTTTTCAATCATTAATTCATTTGTTCTATAATTTTTAAGAGATATAGTAGACAACTTGGTGTCGATGTTCTAATCCATTAAACAATCCACCATCATAGTTTTTAACCTTTCACTTGTATGCAATGTTGGGACACAAATAAACCTACTATTTAAAAATATGAATAAATATCAATTATAACATAATTAATAAATAAATGATAACAATATTATAAAATATCATTTACCTCGATAGTTGATTACATAGAGTTTAGTTGTTGTTTCTGTAGCACACTGCATCATCATATAACCATTCTTTTAGCTATTAGTTGTCCACATGTCTAGTGTGATGGCTACCCATTTGTGAATACTCAACAACATCTTCAATATTTCTTTCTTTTGATTGTTGTAAATCTTGAAAATGTCTTTCTACATGGTATTTCAATTTAGGACCTTGAATATTGGTTAGAGTGGAATAAGCAACATCTTAAAGTTATTTCCATCAATACTGGAGAGTGACTATTCATTACCAATGATCATCCTAGATATAAAAAATTTTAATTTGTTACTGTTATAACTTGTGGTAGTTATTTCATTCTTCCATCTTATTAGGTTAAGGGTAAAAAATATTTGATCTCTTGATACGATCTTCTTTCTATTATATGACTACATATGTCTCTTTAAATGAGAGGTTCCATTTTTAGAACTTCTGGGCAACATCTGATGACAGTACTTACATTTAGCCTTTTCTACTCTGTCGTTTGATATAATCTTGTTGAATTAACTTCAGACATTACTTCTCAATAAACCTTCTCTTTTAAGCTTAATTGTTTCTTCACTTATTATCACATTAAAACTCTCCACTGGTATATTCTCTGGTAATAGGTTTGAACTCTCCAGTGTAGGAATATACTCATCCATATAAAACAATCAACATATATAAATTTATAAGTTGTGCATAGATATTAACATGTATACATTCTCTTTAACATTTTAACAAACAGATATAGGGGTGTCTGATCAATGCAATCTTAATCTTAATTTATGCAATTTGGACCTTTTTTGCATTATCAAACTTATCTTAGTTTCTTTTTCCTTGTGTCATATCATAATTTCATCATATCATCATATTATAAGATAATCCCATTCTAGAAATTCTTATATGATTGCATAAAGAAAACTAGTACCGCCACCAGCATAAATAGAATACTTTAGTAAATAGAAATGTTACTAATATTAATTTTTTTTATCTTACAACTATAACTATAGTCTATGAATGTTATAATAATTGACATAGATGTTCTTTGCATTAACATTTAATTATAACCATAAAAGACAATGCACGCTAACTTAATCAACTTTATATACCAAACATTTAACTTCATATACCAAACTATGTTATTAAGGTTTTATATGTATAAACCTTATATATATATACCTTGATTATATTAACCATATAATGATTAAGAATAGTGCTATAAAATGTATCCAAATAGAAAATTTTAATTAAAGCCAAACATAAACCTAAGTTTATGGAGAAAATAGCTCAAAATGCTAAGAACTTGAAAGCAATAATCAAGAGAAAATAAGGATATACATGAGGAAACAATTATACTTAATTTGATCATTGAAGTTTAAGTTATCAAGGCTTTTTGAACCCAAAATTGTATTGTATTGAAAAGGAATAGTCCAAGCATTTAGTAACCCCAAAATCCTCACCGTAGTTTCATTATGTAGAAATTACTAAAAACAAAACTTATGTAGTATTGATTTTGTAGCAAATAACTCCACATCACACCTATACTCTCTTTCACATTCACCATCTCTTAAATTAAAGGATGAACTAACAAAAAGCACCTCAAATTATATATTACTTTAACTGACCCCAATCTTTTTCTCTAGAAAATATTAAATTTAGCTCCAACTAAAAGATTAAATTAGTTAGTATAGAATAATAAATGTAAATGATCCACTTGGCCAACTACAAATTCACAAGCATGATAGTTTTCTCTTTATTCCCTTATCCTAAATTGTAACCTTTCATCTCTAACATTTCAACTCAATCAACAATTTCTGTTAATTAGATCTAATCAGAAGTTCGAAGGATGAAAAGTCCATCAAAGATATCATCTTTAATTCACTTGGTTGAAGTGGAAGCATTAGATGTTCGAGAACACCAAAGCTGTGTCACTAACTTACTGCCTGAAAAGGAAGCTATGAAGCAAAGATCAAGGAGGTTGGTAGGTGGTGGTTAGACGCTGAAACATAACAAGAAGTCAAGGAGTGGCTACCTGGAGTAGAGGCTAAAGGTTGGAGTTGTGGAGTGCAAAGGGGAAAGAGGCACTATAGATTAATTGAAATTATTTATAGTGCCTCTCCATCGAATAACCTAAAGGAAGCATCTAAAATGACATCGTTTAGTTAAAAAGGTGACATCATGTCAAGATAGGTGCTCAAGTATAGCCTAAAACCTAATTTTTTTTTAAAATAAAGCCTAAGTCTATTGAGTTAGGGTCAAGCTAGGGCGGGGCTTACTTACCATTCTTAAGTACATATAAGGGTTATCATTTGTGCTATCCAAAAAAGTTTAAGCTCTAACTGCTAATTCATAAAGACATAAGCTTTTGAAATAAAAATAAAAGATAAGATAAAATGCTAACTATTTTAATCCCTAAGGTACATATGACAAATTGACTATTGAACTAATTAGAACTAGAGCATAAGGAAAAAAAAAAGTCCTCTGATGCAATAATAAAGCTTTTAGCCTTTAGAGATTCCATCCACTCACCATTTAAGTCCTTCTCTTAACGTTACCAATTCTTTGATCTTGTTTAGATTCCTCTGAGAAGTTGATTGCATATCCATTTTTTTTTATTTCTAAAGAGATAATTAACCCTAAAGTGTGATCTTTCAGGATTTTTTTCAATCTAGTGCTCAAGCCTTTAAAATTTTCAATTAAGACCACGTTAAGAATATAAGAAATTTGCACAAGAGCAAAGTCTCAATTTGAACATATCCTTACACACTAACTCCACATATTTTCATATTTACCAAGCAACCCTCTCACAAACCTTTGGTTAAAATGCAATGAAGTTACAATTACCTGTCAAAAATTATAAATGCAAAAGGAAAAAATCATAGACTCACTATTCCAACCTTTACGCTTTCCAGTTAAGCACTTTGAAACAACTTTCAAAGAGTAAATTTCAATTCTGAAAAGAAAAAGGCTAATTTAATGAGGTGTAGTATAATAGACTAAGAAGGATACTGAGTTGTAAATGCATTATATACATACACATCTTTCGAAATTTCAGGACAATAAACATTTGTAGCATTAAGAATGCTCAGAGTATCCCACACCTTAATGATTTAAAAATGAAGTAAAAAAAGAGAAGAGAAACCAAAAGGTCAGAAAAGATGGAAAACTTGTTTGTAGGATAGGGCTTGATGTGGAGAGATCATAGAACAGAGTCTTGTCTTGCGAGCTTTGCCTTTGAAAAGATTAACACCTCCATAATAACTATTGACGTCCTTATATGGATGTGAAATTGCAGATTATGCAGGAGCCACTTAATTGACAGTTTACTATGACAAATTTTAATATTTATAACCTCGATATTTCCGTAAGCACACTGATCGTTCACGTAGTATCTAAGACATCGTTCCCACAAGTAGGGTAATTTAATCATAAAATATAAGGCTTGACTAAATTTCACAATAAATCAAAATAAACAACTAATGCAAAATTTTAAACAATCAAACAATCAATATCAAGAATTGAATTCAGAAAATATAAACAAGATAGAAAATTTGCCCAACCAATTAAGAATCAACCTAGGAACTACCAATTGAGAGAAAGGGGGTTTTATTCCAACTTTAATAAAAATCTAATTGATTATGAGATTACCAAATTATCAGGTCTAAACAATTCTAGGGTGGATTACTCTATCTCTAGTTACAATCTTTAACCCTAATTAATAATCCCTAATTTAAATTATGGAATTGTAATCTCTCGATTTACAATTTTCTTGAAACCTAAATTAGTTCTGAAATTGTCTAATAACCTATTAAAAACCTATGCACGATCTCTCGCTACACAAATTTAATGATTTTATTCAATTCTTTATCAATCAAACTACCTAACTCTAGTTAGCCCAATTTGATGATATTCACTCAGTTCACCCACTTAGTTTATTAACAAATCATTAAGAACATATATTAAATCACAAATAACTCAATGAAATCACAATAAATCAAATTTCATTAATATCAAAGATAAAAATCCCGTAGGTGAGTATAGATAAAAACTCAACATTTAACAAATCTATTATCAACAACTATCTCAATTTTATACATCAATAAAACTGAAATAAATTGGAAAATACACTTGGAATAGAATAACGAAGGCAGCGACAGTGAGAAACCTCCTATTCCGAAAAGTACTTTGCATCAAGCTTCTTCTCCGTATCTCTCTTCCTTCGTCTCCTTCGTTAAATCTCTCGATAGTCTCTCTAGGGTTTCAGAATTTGGCTGATGCAAAAAGTTGCTCTTCTGTTCTTTGATGTTCTATTTATACCTTTAAAGCCCTTGGATTGATTCTGGGTTGAAACAGTCCGAACAGTCTCTCAAAATTTGATGTTTTCATCTGTTTTCGTGTCTGCCCAATACAGACCACGATCGTGGTAGCCAAGCCCTCTCTATTATGATTGTGGACTAAAGTGCATGATTGTGGCCTGGTTCAGAGCTCTCTATCGCGATCATAACCAAAGTACATGATCTTGGTCTAGCTCTTGCTAGTTTGTCTCTTTCTACCACGATTAGTGCCACGATCGTGGGCTATGGTTTTGGCTAGAAACTCTTCAAAACTTCTCCATACTTCTCCATTCTTTGCCGTTTACCTTGAAACACTAACAAACACATCAAAGTACCTCAAAAATAAAAAATTTAAGCTCAAAAACTCATACTAACCCATAAAAACACTTAAACACATAAACTACCACAATTAAAACCTAAATACGCACTAAGCACTTAATTTAACAGTAAATACATAACAAATTAAACCCTAAAACATAATGCAACTCATAACTATTAGCATCCCCACACTTAAACAATTGCTTATCCTCAATAAAATAAAACAAAGAACATATAACACACATAAAACATAGCACACAATCCAATAATAAGACAATGGCTTCAAGTTTATGAAATAAATTTTATCATGAACATAATCATTCAAGTTATATCAAACCATTAGGATGAAAAATCTGTGTCTAGGGGCTTTGAACTAAATATACAACTTAATCGAAATCTAAGTGTTAATTTATTTACCCATTTCAATGGCACACATATATTAATAATTCTTTGGTCCTTCATGCTTGTAACTATTCTTAAGTATATTTTCATGAAAATTCGAGCTTATTATAAGTCTGGCGAGTTTTTATTACAGAACCACACAATAATTTCAATTTTAACATGGACCTGGATTTTTATGAGGAGGCAAACATTGGTAATGGATGTTGATATGGTTAATCGACTAAGTCAATTTATTAACCAACTTGGTTGAAACGTCGTTATAGCTTTTTAATGCAGAGACACACATTTATGATGCATATCGATCCAATTACTCGGCTATTATCATGTTTTCAACTGGCTACTAGCTCTATTCTTAACTCGAAGGCTAGTAGAATAGTGATTTATTTAACAAAAACAAACTTTTTTTTCTAATTTTACCTACCTTGTTTTAGTTACTCATTTCCATGAAAATTACTAGTTAAGCTACTTAAGATGAAGGACCTCAAATTATTAATGAATGTGACAATCTAGAGGGTGCTAAACTTACACTAGGTCCTAACTAAGTTGTATATTTATCCAAAGAACGTAGTTCACTAATTTCTCGAGTTAATGATTATTCACAACCTAACAATTATGTTCAAAATTAAATAAATTTCAATACATCCAAGACATTGACACATTCTCACAATTCACACGATGTAACCTTATAACTATCATAAAATATGCAAAATCACATTCAAAAGTAAAACACATAATCCGTCCCCACACTTGAACAACACATTGTCGTCAATGTGAGAAGGAAACAACAAACACATAAAAGACACAAAACGAAAGAATTTAAAGTAAAAAGAAACATAAAAGAAAAATAGAACTGAAGGCTAATTTGGACCAGAAAAATTGGGTTAGACATAAATCTCACGGGGATGGAGGTTGTGATGGTGTTGGAGGTGGCAAATGAATGCCTTGAGCCTCAAAATACCAATGGATCTGTCAGATATCCTGGCTCTACCGTTATTGTGTCCGCGCCATTTCCCTTATCATTTTAGTGTTTTCTACAATTGCATCTAGAACTTTCTTCCATCCTGTTTCCTCGGCTTCTTCTTCCTCGTGTTCTTCATTGGTGGATTCCTCTTGTGCCTACCTATGTGGCACTAAACTCGAGCTCGTCTGATTGGTCCTAATCCTGACATGTGTCTTCTCGCTGATTTCCCTCAGTTCCATGTTATGATGAAAGATTTCAAGCCTTCATAAGCGGTGATGATATAGGAAGTCAAGGGGTGGACCGTTAACCCACTGCGGTCCATGCCATACTATTAAGCTATGGTAAATACTATGTACCCCATTCCTAAATTGTTGCTCCTCTTGTGCATAGCCATAACAATAGCTTGTAGCACATGTGTGGATGTGCAGACTAGAATATTGCGGTCCATACACCACAACATAAAAATTTTCTTTGTGGAACATTTGTTTGTTTTTGTATTGTCAAAAACCAATTGACGCATGAATTTGTGCAGAAAAAATTGTTCATGAAACCTAATTATGTTGCTATGAGCATTCTTGGCGTGAAATCACTCAATTCCAGTGAGTTCATTCCAATATTGAGAAAGATGAAAATCCTTATGTTGATTGATAATGGTGGATTTAGGGAATCCGCACATCTCACACATGAGTTTTACATTCAATTCGTAAGTCCTTCCTCTCAACCTAAACCACAATTCCTTGAGGTTTTTAGGATCATAACTTAGTGAAGTGAAAAATTCCAATGTAAGCTCCTGATAAACGGGAAATTGGAATTGAATAAATTGGGTCAACTGGATTCTCTTGGCTAGGTTTTCAACCCTCTCACACAACTTTAGCCTATGCCAAAATCAAAATATTTTGGAAATAAAATTTATCTAGCAATAAGGGATTGAAAATGAGTACCTTCCTCCTCTGTATAGATTGAGAAGGGCATACCAAAATCTGATGCTCGATTTCTTCTCCCACATCTCGCAACTTGCTATCATCCATATGACTTTTGTCGAGCTGATTGTTTAATGCGCAATATAATTGTGTAGAATTTGGAGGTCGAAATTTTTTTAAAAGAGATGTAAGAGTGTTTGGATGCTTGAATTCTAGAGAGATAAAGTGAAAATGAAAGTAAAAGTAAAAGTAAAGTTAGAACTGAATATATAGGCGGTAAAAAAGGTAGAACAGTAAACACTTTATTAAAACTTGCATGCTCCCTCTTTACTACAGGCCACGTTCGTGGCTTGCGGCATACCACCACTTCTTGAATTCCTTTTTTTTTGTTTTTTTCCCAACCTTTTCACTTTCACTTCCTAATTCTCTTGTGGTCCTTTTCACCTTTCTTTTCATGCTTGAACATCATTCACATTAATGTGAAATCCTATTCCTTTCTTTTTATTCGAAAACAAAAATAATCCTAACTACTGGATTCAAACGTTCTAATAAAAATAGATAAAGAACAAGTAAACTAATTTTTCATGGGTTGCCTCCCTTGCAGCACTTCTTTTAACACCAGTAGCTTGATGCTTCTTTAAGCACACGGTGGTCGAAATGAGTAATGTGATGGTAGCGCCATCATTAATCACAAAGTCTACACTTTAGCTACTATGCTACAATTACCACCGTCCTTACAATTATGTTTTCCTCACTTTTTTCTTCAAGAGCGCTTCTTCCTAAAGCATTCCCAAGAGTTTCTGTTTCCTTAATATCCATTGGAGGTGAAGGAGATTCATACTCTCTTCTAGCCACCTTGAAGGTTAATTTCTTCTTTCCTATTCAAAGAGTAAATTCGCCCCCATTAACATCAATAGTTGAACGACCAGTGGCCAAAAACGGTCGTCCAAGAACTATTGAGGTGTCCCCATCTCTACTATGTCTAATATGTAAAAATCTGTGGGAAAGGTATATTTATCAACCTTTACCGGCACATCCTTCATAATCCCCATCGACTTATGCATTGTTCTATAAGCCGTCTTTACCAAGAACTTGGTAGGTACTAACTATCTTAACCCCAATTTTAGACTAAAGGTGTAGGGCATTACGTTTATGCTCTTGTCTAAGTCTACGGATGCCTTATCTATGATGATCTTACTGATACTATAGGGGATGAAAAAGTACCATAGTTCCTCTTTCTTCTTTGCGATGTTGGGGTCATCTTCCGGTACTTGCTCTTTACCCTTCTTCTTGACATATTTATGTAATTTCAGCTTCGTTTATACTTGTTTTGTCACTTCTTTGCCCTTGTTGGGTTTAATCTCTTATAATTTGTTTTTTTCTCTCTTTACATATAACTCATATTGCTACACAATAGGGAATGGAAATACACGTCGAGTTGCCTTAAATGACTTGATTACGAGCTCACTTGGAAGGTATTCTTGACCTTCTTCGTTCTCTCTTTCTTCCTGTACCCATTCAGATTCCCTATCTTGGGTCTTGTTGATGACCATGATATGTTCCTTCAGGTTAGACTCGATGTTATTTGGAAGAGTTCTAGCATTCCGAGTAGACATTGCCTCTACTAATTGGCCCACTTGGACTTATAGATTGTGTATGGACGAGGCATGATTCTCTGTTACTTGCTCGAATTTGCTATCAAGCATCTTATGTGCATCCTACATGCCTCCGATCTTGTCCAAAATCTTATCTAAATTTGATTCCATCGAGCTTGCCTTATCTTATAGAAAGCTCAATTTCCCTTGAGACCTGAACTATCCTCCATTGTTGTTTAACTAGGACAAGTTAGGGTGGTTCTTTTACCCAGGGTTGTACTTGTTAGATTAGGGATTGTTACCCCCTCCTTATCCATATTGCGTCCCCATGTAGTTCACTTACTCCTGATTGTCTTCTTTCATTAAGTAGCAGTCCTTGGTGCTATGGTCTAGTTGTCCACAAAGCTCACACTTTAGATGTACGACCTTAACTGAGGCTGAGGATGAAGCCTTCATGTTATTGATTTGTTGCGTCTAATTGTCAATCTTTTCTTGCATCTCAGTCATCTGATCAACCACGACAATGCCTGTAACATCTCATTATCCCATCATCAGGGTTAGAACCCTAGGATACTATACACTAGAGGCTATTGAGAATTTTGTAGTACATTTCATACATCATATTGCATACATGCATTCATTAAAATTTTTAGGGTATCAGTGATTAAAATGTGAATTTTGGATTATTGTCTTGAAAATTTGAATTGGTATGTTAAAATTGATTTAGCATTTTTATTGACATTTCGGATATTTAAAAAATTTCTAAAAATTTGGGGTATTTTTGAACTAGGAAACATGCCTAGTGGCAAGACTAATTGAGACATGAAAAATTAGTATGACTAAGCCTAAAATTGAGTGACATTTGGCTTAGTTAAATGAGTTACAATTGGATTAATAATTAATTAACAAATGGACTAATTATAGAGTGAAAAATGGACCAATTAATGTGTTACATGTGGACTGATTAAAGGGTGGAAAATGACAGAATTATGATTAGATTAGTGGCAGCTGATTAGTTAGCCAAATATATTACATGCCTTAAGACATATGGTGAGTTTGGAAGTTGACACCTCGCATGATGATGGAGCAAATTCTAGCAGCAATGTTTCTGCTGATTCCCTCACTTTTCTTCACCTAAATAGCTCCCTCTTTTCTCTGTAATTTTGTTTAAACCCTAGCTAAGTTTTTGCACCAAAACCATACGAATATCCTATACCAATTGGCCAAGAAATCAGTTCAAAGTTGTTTTCACCTTGTTGTCCAAAAACAACCAGCTCACCTTCACCTTGGAATTGCATTGATTTTTGCTTACTTGGGAGGATTAATGAATCTGGAATTTTGTGTTGAATTGGAAGAATAATAGTTAAGTAACAATCTGAGCTTTATAACATGTTAAATTGTATGAGAATGATGTTTGAATTGGAATGAATTGCATGTAAGGTTGATGAAGAAGTATGCTGGAATATGTTATACGAATGTTTTTAATGAACATGTATCTGTATTTTGGCCATATCTTGATCTGTAGATATCAAAATTGGAAAGATTTTGATTTAGATTAAACTGGAGGAATCGAATTTCAATTTTGTCATTAAGGGTCTTGAAAGTTGACTTGAAGTTGAGAATTGTGTACTGTTGAGATATAAGAACAATCTGTAGTATTTTGATTATACTGAACCAAAATGCATAAATTTGATGTCATTAGAAACTTAAGAAAATTTGTAACATTTTATTAAAAGGAGGTGTTCCCTAAATACCTCATTTTCTAGGTCATAATGGTCATACAAATCTGACTCGAAAATCTATCTTAAGAAAAATTCTGGAAAATGAGAGCTGTAGGTCGAAATTTTGGTTTCAATTTCATCTTCCAATTTAGGCCTATTTTACATATATTTAGGGCATGAATTTGAAGAAACTCAAAGAATGAAAGTTGTAGATATAGGTCTTAGCTTGATCTCTGTGAAAGTGGCTTGATAAAATAGTTACTAAAGCTTGAGTTATACTCGTTTTCCCTAATACTGCCTATTTTAGACCCCTGTACAGGAACCTTATGTTATCTCCTAATTTTTGGGGACTTCAGAGCTCAAATTAGTCAAAGTATAAAACATTAAAAATCATTAATGATGTCTTATTAATGGTTATGTGAAACAGTTTGGCCAGAAGATATCTTGATAAGTTTATATAGCTATTTGAAATCATAACTTAAAGAAGGGACTGTTTTGGATATGGTTGAGTTCAAATATGGAAATTCTGATTTATTAAAGGAATAAATGAGTTCTTTTAATGTAAATATGATCTTTGGGACATGAATAATGTGTATAAGGTATGAATGAATGAGCATTGAAGAACATAAGGTATTTATGAAGGAGATAGGAATACAAAATTCTTTCATAATGTAAACACTACTAAAAGGAATCTAAACACGATAACTATGCTGCATAATAAGCTTAGAAACATCATTATTAATCACGAGGAACTTAAAATACTAGCTAGCACCTATTTAAAAAGCCTCATAAGTGAATCCTCCTATAACACTTCATTTCATAAAAAAATTATACATTTCATTAAAGATTCTTTCAACTAAGAGCTAATATGGAGGAATATATTTTCAGTCATGACCTTAAAAAAAGCACCTAGGCCAGATAGGTACCGTGCATTCTTTTTTTAGATGGCCTAGAATGAAGTTGGTGACATGGTGATAGAAGACATGTTGGAATTTTTCTATAATAGTTTAATGCTAACAGAAATAAACATAACATATAATAATTTAGTTCCTAAAGTAACTAATCCATCTCATCTTCATGATTTTAGGTTAATCCTATATTGTATTATGATCAACAAGACCATCTCAAAGATGCTTGCAAAAAAGTTGGAAAGGGCCTTGAGGGAACTACTAAACCCAAGCCAAAATTCATTTATTAAAGGAATAAGCATCGAAGATAATTAGCTAATCATTAGGATTTGCTTAAAAACTACCACTGTAGGAATTCCTTTAAAAGTTGTACATTAAAATTTGAATTTTACAATGCCTTTGACTTATTAAAGTAAGGAATTGTATTGGCCTTCCTTGAGGCATTTGGTCTCCCAAAGCATTTTATAGAAAAAAATTCTAATAATGCATCACCACTACTTCCTTTATTGTAATTGTATATAGAGATCATGTTATCACCTTCAATAATTTCAAAAGATTAAGGTAAAGAGACCCCTTATCTTTTTTACCTTTTAACCATATGTATGGAATTCCTAATTAGATTTGTTTTTCACAACATAGAGCAAGTGATGGCTTCAAATATAATATTAAATGCAGGGGAACTCTTTATCCTTGATTTTTTCTAATGATCTATTGATGCTACGTAGGGCTGGTAAAAGATCATTGCAAATCCAAATGAGCTCCTTACATGAATTAAAAATGACGTTAAGGTTGAGTATAAACTATTATAAAATCAAACTTTATATCCTTAAAGGAGCAACTGACCAAGTAAAAAAAATATATAGAAGAGATCCCTTTTAAATATTTAGGCATACCAATTACTTGAAAGAGACCATCTGTGAGGATTGCTTGCCACTTCTTGACACAAATAATAGAAAAATAGACAAATGATAACAAAATGTTTCTATCTTATGTAGGGAGATTACAACTTGTAAGATTTGTGCTTAATAACATATATAATTATCAGAGTTCACATATCATACTTCCCAAGAACTTAGTTAAAGCAACTGAAAAAATCATAAAGAACTTCCTATGGTTTAGAGATGTAACAAAAGGGAGTAGCTGTAAGGTGAAGTAGACAAACGTTTGTGTTCCCATGCATAAAGGAGTCCTAGGACTCACAAATATTCATATCATAAATAAAATGCTCATTATCAAAATAATTTGGAAGTTATTCAATGATAACGAGTCTAATTGGGTGTAATAGATACACTCCCATCACTTAAAATTCATTAGCTTTTAATATCTCAATGAAAAACTTGACAATTATTAGAATTTGACCCAAATTGTAAGGTTATGGAGCCCCATAAGGATGGACTTAAAAGTAATTATGGGCAAAGGGAATGATACATGGTTCTAACATAACAAATGGTGTGATTTAGGTTCCCTACATAGATTATCTGAAGCTTAATCCCATATTGTCTGACAATGTTACAGTAACAGATAATACAAGGAAACAAATAAAGATGAAACCTAGGAGACTTTTCACTCAGTTGAGACGACTTATCGAGTCATATGCTAAATGCATGTAGTGTAGATAAGATCAAATGGGTTAGACATAAATTAGGCTAATTTACAAACAAATCTTGCATGGACTTGATTAGAGAGCATAAGCAAGTAGTGAGCTACACTAAACTTGTATGGATGAATTTAAACAAAAAAATTCACTTATTCTATGCCTTGCAACCAAATAAAGATTGAAAACTAAGGACAAAATCAAGGGAAGCACTGACTTGAAAAGTGAATTGTGCAATTTAGAGGATGAAAACTTTTCACATCTATTTTTTTAAGTTCCAATTTATAAAAAAAACTTTTAAAAATAAGTGCAAATCGGGTGCAATCCTATCTGCCTAACAAAAAACTGGGATAGTCTAGTTGAACGAGCATGCAAAGTCGACTTTAATATTAAGGATGATAAAACGGCTTTTAAAATAACTTTTTGTTGCTTTATTTATTCTATATAAAGGGAGAGATTAGAGAAATGCAAAGAAGCTTAGGAAAGAACCAACTAATGTGCACGAGTTCCTTTTTAGGAACCTTGTTTAGATAAGAGAAATGATGCTATATGGAAAATTAAGAGAGGTAGTCAACAGTGAAATGTTGCTGAGGTGGAACTTATCAAGTGATACACAATATTAATTTAGTTATAGAAGCACCAATGTCATTGTGCTCAAGTCCCCCTTGTGTATAGCGTGTAGCAAAGTTATAGGACCATTATAGAACTCGTTAGTTAGCAAATATAAGTAGGTTATATATCTGACATTTTAGCGCACTAGAATCTGATCCATCTTAACCAACATTTGAAAGTCTAAAGACTTTTTCAAGCTTGGTTAACAATGTGTATTCCTTCAATCTCGTTCTTGCGTTTCATTTTAAATATTTAAAAAATCACTTATTTATGAATGGTAAAAATTTGTTAAAAATAAATTTCAATTGATAAAATAATGTGCACATATAATGAGAATAAAGATAGTCTTTTTAATTGTTTTAACATATGCATGATTAGTCTTCTTCAATTTTGTAATGCATTTACATTCGTCTTGCAAAAATACTAAATCTAATGTAATGATATTTAACAGAGAAAATTTCACCCACACGAGTGTTTGTGTATACTTCGTACCTTTCTTTTATGTATTACCTTTTATTATTAAGCGAACCCTATATTTATCAACTAATCTATCAAAAAAGGGTTATTGAATCCGTTCCATTCATTATAACATTGGTTTACTAATAAAATATAGATAAATAAAATCTATATATACTAAGTAAAAAGGAAAATTTATTAAAACAAAATTTATAAATAAAAATAAAATACCAATGCCTATTGATACATAATCAACTAATAATAAGTTTAATAATTCTACTAAAATTGAATCTAACATAATTTTTAAAAAAATAATAGTATCAATTAAAATTGTATTGCTTTAGGAGGTTATGTCTTATAATGGTTAAAATTTTCAAAATTTTAAGGTTATTTAAAGAGTCATAAAACATTATTTCTTCTAAAATATCTCCATTAATGTCTTTTACTGCATTTAAATAAACTATAAAACTATATGAAATTATTTTCTATTGTAGTATAATGTAATTTTATTTTTAAATATATTTACAATAAGATATCAATTAGTTGTCAATAAACTATCTTAATTGATTCACCATGACAAATATATTTTATTCATAAATCACTTTTCAAGTTCGCTATCATCAATATCAAGTAATGACTCTTCTTTATTAATCCAAAAACCAATATGGTTGATGCAATCAATACCGATTGGAAAATATATTTTCTAAATAAAATTTGATCAATGAATTACATATTCTTTATCCTCAAATTATAAGTACCATATAAAGGTTATTGAGATGTTGACGTTCTAAACAATTTCATTTTTTCGTATAAATATTTTACAAGGCACTTTAATTACATTCACAATCTTATGCATAAACCATTTCACTTAGCAATCTAATAACAAGTTTTCTTAAAGTTGAATCAATTTTATCAAACAATCTTCATCATTTTTTTGTATTTAAAATTGAGAGTTATAATAAAAATACAAAAGAGATAATAAGTAAAGAATAAAATTAAATTATGAAAAACTAATAAGCTTCAATTTTTTACATTATAAGTTTTTTTTTTACAAATGGTCTAACAAAGCTCCCCAAACCTTCAAAATAAATTTTCATTTTATTTGTTGCCTTTGATCATTATTCATTAGAAAAAATATGCCTTTGATCATTATTCATTAGAAAAAATATACTTACGTTCAATTACATTAAAAAGACTACATATAATATTAACATCTTTATATGCATCTTCAATATATCAGTAGTAAGGATTAAGATATGCTAAAGGGATCTTTTCAGTAAGATGCTTATCTCATTATCAGTGAAGAATATTTGTATAAGGCTTGTAAAATTTTTCATTTCCTTTAAAAAGATTCATAATTGCCTATGTAAACCCTATATATACCATCATATATATAATCCAAAAATGGTTTCTTATGTGGTTCAACAATCATAAGCAACCTTATAAGTTGAGTCATAATAACCAAACAGGCATCCAAAATCTTGTTATCTAATATAATAACATAAACTTCTTCTTTTTTTATGCTCTTTGATAACTTTAACTTGAAAAGTGTTTACTTATCACTAAGTGTTAAAGTACACATTTATGATTGTAACAACTTTCTAAAATTATAAATGTAGTTGCAAACTTAGTTGCAACAAGATGAATAACCTTAATTCATTCTTGTTGATTTCTTAACCAAGAAAAAAAAAGTCAAATAATCATATATAAAAGTTGTAATCTTATATGCATGTAAAGTAAGATTAGAAATAAGGTCCAAACAACTAATATTTTTTAAAAATAAGATTTATACAATGATTTACTAAATGGATACCAATAATAAGATTTATACAATGATTTAGTAAATGGAAAACAATAAATATACTCTTACCTAGAATGTAACAAATACCTAGTTGAAAAAAAATTATGTATTATCTATAACAAAATCAACAATATTTTTTGATCCAATTCATTTGACAATTTAGAAAATAATTCAAATAAACTATGTACACTTTTTTATCAAATCAGAAGCATTAACAAACTTATAGAAGTTGTTCTAATATTATGAAAAACCAAAAACTTGATCACTGTTCTATGTCTTTGGTCATTCCACCCCTCTGCCATAGTCATGTTGTTCTCTAATTAGATTTATATAAATCCATAATCAATTGATATTATTTTTTCAAATCTTGAAGTAAAGTAATGTTATGAATGTCATACTAGTATGGGTATCAATACCAGATTTGATTGTAGTATAGTACTATATCAATACCGGTTAATATCAAGTACCATTTCAAGTAATTTTTCAAAATTATAAAATAGTGTCTTAGTTTTTTAAAATTACAAATTAGTCCTTCAATTTATTATGTTACATAATTTATAATTTTAAATCAACATTGTTTCTAAAAATCATAACAATAAAATTTTGAAATAATAATAATCTATTTATTTCTATTAGTATTACTTTTAACATATTTCACATATAAATAATAATCATAATTAATATAAAAAGGTCATTTAATCATCATACAAGTATAAAATCAAGGATGATAAAACGTACTTAAAAGTTATAATTTCATTATATAATAAATAATAATTACACCAAAACATAAATAAAAAGAATAATAAAGTTCTATGACTATAAATTTTACAACAAGAGTTCGTACCAAGGAATACAACTAACTAGAAGTGAATCTTGAACCAAAAATATTTACAGTTATATTAATATTACATATATAAAATTTAGCATATGCATCAAATATAAGTGAAATTAAAAGACTAGAAGAAATGAAAAACCTAGAACTTCATTCAATTGAATATTCGCTCAAATTGCATTGCATCAATTCTTATTTAGTACGATATCCTCATTATTGAGAGGGGCCTCATCAATCACTATAGTTCAAATTCTTTGCACCAAATGGAATTTTAGTACTTTCCATCTAAGACTTTTTTCTATCAAACTTAGTTCCTCATAAATCCAATCTACCAAAAGATTGATATGGTCAAGGCAAATTGGATCTATAAAACTACTTGTTCTATTAAGAATCCTATTTAAAAAATAAAATTAAATTATTAAGAAATTATATTCAACTTAATAATGATAATAACAAGCGTTTCTCAAAGCTTTAAATTGTATCAAACAAAAACCAAATCGACCAATCTTTTATGTTACAGTATACTTTTTTTAAGAATGGATTTTGCATCATCTCATAGGCAACAATTGCTATAATAATTAATAGCATTGCGCTATTAACTTCACATTTCTTTGCAAAACTTTGTCTAGATAGACACTAAAATTTACAAATTTCCCAACTACAAACAAGGGAGAGTAAAGTTAGCTTTTCTATCTTTCATTGATGACTGCAAGATAAGGTGTGTCTAAAAAATTTTTTTTAAATTGATCTTAATTATTTCCTTCGCCCTCTTCATGACATCATAAAAATAACCTATTGTTTCATTTTCATCGTTATTAACCAAGTGAAGTACTTGTTCACTCAAGGTTACACACACTAAGTTTTACTATTTATAACCTTGGTAAATTCCGCAAGCGCATGGGTTGTTCGCGTAGTACCTAAGGTGTCGATCCCACGAGGAAGGTAAACTAGTCTTAAAATCTAAGCTCAGCTAAGTTTACAACAAACCTAAATAAACAACTAATGCAAAAATTAAATCAATTAATAATCAAATATGAGAATTTAAAGTGCAGAAAAGTCACAAAATAGCAAACTCACATAAATAATTTGAAATCAACCTAGAAATGGCCAAGTGAGAGAAAGGGGGATTTAATTCCAAACTAAAGAAAATCTAACCAATTATGTAATTTTTGACTTAACGGGCCTAGACAATCCTAGGGTGAATTACTCTCTCTCTCGAGTTAAAATTCTTAACCCGAATTGATGATCCCTAATTTAAATTATGGAATCGCGATCTCTCGATTTGTAATTGACTCAAAACCTAAATTAGTTCTAAGTTGTCTATTAGCCTATCAAGAATCTATGCTCGATCTCTTTTTACATGACACTACCGGTTTGATTCAATTTTCTATGTTGGATCTCGTTTCTAAAACCTAACTCGTAATCGGAATATCATAAGACTCTCAAATCTTTACTTCATCATACTCTTTAATACATTACTTACAACTAATTTTCATC
>JAOSBO010000008.1:39730175-39745962 GCA_027563915.1 Erythroxylum rotundifolium | reverse complement strand
TATGATTATTATGCAATGTGAATATGATTGATATGAATGTGATTCGCTTATGTTGATGTTGGACAATGAAGGTCCGAAACTTAGTGCATAAATTTGATATTGAAGTGCTACTTGTATGTGAATGAGAAGAAATAAGTTTACTCTCAACTTAAATGTTAAATGTCAGACCAAGGTCTGATGACATATGAAAGGTAATGTGTAAAGTGAAAAAAAGTGATTGATTCATCATATTTAATTGATGCATTTCATTACATGAATGCATGATAACATAAAGGCAGTTGCGATTGGAGTAGCGACCAAGACAGAGCTTAAAACTCAGAATGTGGAAAAGAGTTTAAAGCTCAGATTATGATAAGAGCCTCAGGCTTAGTTGTGAATGTACTCGGTATCTACTAAGGGATATGGGACATCATCTTATACAGCCTGGTATCTGCTAAGGGATATGGGCTAGATAAAAAGGAACTCGGTCACAACGAAAATAATAAATGAAAGTGAGTCTCATAAGCATTACATATGCATTTAATGTGAATGATGTGAATAATTTAACTGATTTCTAAATGTGAGATATGTCTCAAGAGAATGTAAATTATGTGACTATGTGAACTGTACGTGTTATGTGATTGAGTGAGCCATCGAGCATGGTCGCTCACTGAGTTTACAAAACTCACCCAAAATTTGCAATATTTTTCGGGTTTAGAAGAGTTACCCTATTAGGCTAACAGGAGTACAGACACTGCTTCAAGTAAGAGATAGAGGTCGGAATCAGTTCGCGTCTGCATTTGTATTCTTTACTTTTGTATCGAATTAAGTCTTCTACAATTATTGTAACATGTATATTTGAATGTTTCTATTTTGTAATAACTTTCCCAATATGAAATGTTTGTAAATGATTTTGCAATATAATGAAATTAAGACTACATGTATTTTGTTTGTGTAATGAGCCCCAATTGATTACTGAAATTTTGATGATATGTACATTGTTTGTAATACTGGTGTTTGGAATTGATTATGAAATAAAAGGGGCCATTTATGATTATTGACTTTCCGAAAAACACGTACGATGTTTCAAAAAAAATTTGTAACGACAGTCCTGTTTGACTGTTCTAGCGCGCTGCTCTCACGGGGTGCGTGTCCGAATATCCTCGGGATTTATGGATACGTGGTCAGTGGAAGTGGTGTGCTACACCAGGTATGCTTATAAGTGCTGCAGTAATTGGGATTCTGCCATAGGATTAGTTGTATCGTTGGGTGTTGCTTTGCTTATGTTATTTTTGCTCTGTATATCATATGTTTTAAATTATTTTGGAAAAGGTTCAAAAGTGTGATTTTCTAAATATTTTTGGGATTGTAAATATCTTTTACTTAATGAACTATGAGGTCTTTGATCCTTAATTATGTTTTTAAAATGTCGAGAATTATATGCTTGTGATTGCTTGTGATGTGGACCTGAAGTCCCATTCTATAATTTTTGAGAAGTTATATGAAATACTAGAATTGTTTTAAAATGTGTTCTGTCTGTTTTTGAAATTTAGGAATCTTAGAAAAGTAGTTGTTGCTAGATTTATATAAAAAAGGTTTCCCATTATTTTCCATGCTTTAAACTTTTAAACTATAAAAAAGTTTTAATAGTTGAACGGCTTGGCTTTATAGGAACCCTTCAATTGAGTTAGATATCGATTAGAGGATTACCGTGGGGTTATTAGAAGGGCTCCACTTAGGTTTTTGAAGGGGAACTTTGGAATGGGTCCTTTTAATAAAAGCTAAGTACTTACAGTAATGATATTGGCTAGACCAAGTTTAGTTTGATCGAGCTTAAAGTCAAGTATGTATAGTAATGACGGTGGCCAGTAAGGCCCAACCTGAAATTGATTAGGTATGGACCTTTGAGCTTTGGGTAGTTTGGGCTTGATTAGGCCTTAAGGCCAAGGGCTTGAGTTTGAGTCCAATTGAGCTTTTACTAATCAACTTTGGGTTAGGCCTTTTTTTCTAAATTTAAAAATTAAATAATTTTTAACAATAGAAAAAGTTTGTTTAAAAATTTTATAACATGCTTTGTTATTTTAAAACTCACTTTCAAAAAAATTTAGTTAATATGTTTCATTTTATATAAAAAAGTATTTTGAATATAATTTATTTTTCTAATGATGTCAAATATTATAATTGTTAAGTTTGATTTTTAAATAGTCTTCAATATACTACATATTTTAGTTTTGGTCAAATTATCTCATTTGCAATAAATAATCCATATTTATTTCATTTTTATTAAATTAATATTGTTAAGTCTAATGTCTTGCTTTTGACCAAAAAAATTAAAATCTAATTTCTTATTTTTAAAAAATTATTGTCATTTTGAACTATTATCTATTTTTTTAATAATAATCACTATGATAAGTCTAACAATACATAATGGTACTTGATACATTAAAAACTTAAAAGAGTAATATCAATTCATGTGTTTACCTATGTAATAAATATTACAATACTATTATGAAGATCATTTAATTATCGAAACAAAAGAGCATCGTAATGTTATTATCCAAATGAAAAAAAACATAAAAATTACAAAAAAGTTATTAATTATAGTTGGGAAGTGGAGATTGAAGTTCATCTAATAGGTAGAGACAACAATATAGACTTTTCTTTCTTAATTTGAATAAAAACACATAAGTGAAAATTGATAACTTCAATTGTAAAAGACCAAAGAAATCAAATGAAAAATAGTCAATTGAAAAGTTGAGATTATATAATAAAGGAAAAGGGCTAACTAATCGTTATAATAAAGATTGCTAATAGTTTGCACTAGTTTATCTACATATAGAAACATCATTATGTAAATTATACACGAATGTACAAAAATTGTATTGATTAAATATTCAACATATGATAACTAACAATTAAATATATCTTCGTCACCAAATATTTTTCCAATAAATTTCTAGTTGGAAGACTAGTTTCCATATCTGTACTTTTACTTGTATTAATATAAAAAGACAATATAAGATAACATAATATATGATTGCTAAAATTATTAAAGTAACAAAATTAATATATTATTAAAAAATAGAGTTAACCTTGAATATTTTCGTTATCTAACTAAGTTCGGGCACACATAAAAGTTTTTACAATATTGAAGTCGAGCATGAAGGTGACCAACTATCTGACTGTCAGTACTAAAACTAGACTTTAAAGCAATTGTAGATATTATAATTGCTAAAAGGTCTTATATAATTACTTGTATGATCAAACAAGCACTTCCATATGTCTTATAGTATAACAATACATAAAACTCTACATTTTCAACTTTGGGCACAATATCTGCCTCCAAATAGTTGTTCAACTCCATCTTACTATAAGAAATCTTAGTCTTTTTCTTTTTGATGAATTTTACAAGTGTAGAATGCACACTAGTCTTATAAGTTGAAGATGAGGTTAAACTTGAAACTAGAGTTGAAATATTACGATATTAATTTTTGACTAATCTTAGTTGATAATCATTAAACAAATTATGCCATAATTGTTGATAATCATTAAACAAATTATGCCATAATTGTTTAATAATGTCAACTTGCTCTTTAGCACGATCGCCATACAACATTTGATAATAAAAATAAACCCCCTCCATCTTATATCTTGAGTCTAACAAAAAAATGATTGCCATAGTTTGTCTGACCATATAGTAGTTAGGATTGAGCCTCTCCACCATCTGGAACCAACTATTAAATCAACTAAAACTCTCTTGATGTTGCACATACTGCTATAATAACTGTGCAAAATTAGGTATTTTATTCTTGAGAACAACTTAATAGCATTGTAAAATATTTCCAACTTTTCACAAATTACTTTAGCCAACTCTTACTATTCTTCTACAAACTGACAAGTATATTGACAATCTTTTTGTCTTAGCCTGTTAAAAACCTCAATATACTTGATTGCCAACTCCAACATCTTGAATGTTGAATTCCAATCCAAAGCCAAGTTCTTCATGTATGAAATGCATAGCTATTGTGCAGTTTCTCAATTTTTTTAAGTGTTGCACTTTAATACACTATGCTATTCCATATTGACTCTATTGCTTCCTTTATCATCTCCAACTCATCCTTCATAATCAAATTCACAATATATATACAAAATAATGCATATAGAATAACCATTCCCCAACCAATAAGCTCCCAACCTATAACTTGTTCTTTAACTTTTCTATCATTAATTCATTTGTGCTACAATTATTAAGAGTTATGGTAGACAACTTGGTGTCGATATTCTAATCCATTAAAAAATCCACCGTCACAGTTGTTAACCTTTCACTTGTATGCGATGTTGGTACATGAATAAACCTACTATTTAAAAATATGAATAAATATCAATTATAATATAATCAATAAATAAATGATAACAATATTAAAGAATATAATTTAACTCGATAGTTGACTACATAGAGTTTAGTTGTTGTTACTGTAGTATGATACATCATCATATAACCTTTCTTTTATTTATTAGTTGTCCAAATGTCTAATGTGACGGCTACCCATTTGTGAATACTCAATAACATCTTCAACATTTCTTTCTTTTGATTGTTGTAAATCTTGAAAATGTCTTTCTATATGATATTTCAATTTAGGATCTTGAATATTGGTTAGAGTGAGATAAGCTACATCTTAAAGTTTTTTCTATCGATACTGGAGAGTGGCTATTCATAAAAAATGATCATCCTAGATACTAAAAATTTTAATTTGTTACTGTCATAACTTGAGGTAGTTATTTCATTCTTCCATTTTATTAGGTTAGGGTAAAAAATGTTTGACCTCTTGATAGGATCTTCTTTCTATTACATGACTCCATTTGTTTCTTTAAATGAGACTTTCCACTTTTAGAACTTATAGGCAACATCTTATGACAATAATTACATTTAGCCTTTTCTGCTTTGTCACTTGATATAGTCTTATTAAATTAATTTCAAACATTACTTATCAATAAACCTTCTTTCTTAACCTTCCACTAGTATATTGTCTAGTAATAGGTTAGAACTCTCCAGTGAAGGAATATGCTCATCCATCTAAAACAGTCAACATATATGAATATGTAAGTTATTAATGGATATTAACATGTATATATTCACTTTAACATTTTAATAAACAGATATAGGTGTGTGTGATCAATTCAATCTCAATCTTAATTTATGCAATTTGGACCTTTTTTGCATTATCAAACTTGTCTTAGTGTCTTTTTCCTTGTGTCATATCATCATGTGATCATATCATTATATTATAAAGTTAATCCCATTGTAGCAATTCTTATATAATTGCATAAAGAAAACTAGTATCGCCACCAGCATGAATGGAGTACTTTGGTAAATAGAAATATTACTAATATTAATTTTTTAACATCTAACTATAACTATAGTTTAAGAGTGAATATTATATATTTGACATAGATGATCTTTGTATTAACATTTAACTATAACTATAAAAGGCAAACTAACTTAATCAACTTTATATACGAAACACTTCATAGAGCAAATTATGTTATTAAGGCTTTATATGTATAAACCTTATAGATATAGACCTTGATTATATTAACCATATAGTCACCAAGAATAGTACTATAAAATGTTTCCAAGTTAATTAAAACTGGACATAAACCTAAGTTTATGGAGAAAATAACTCAAAATTCTAAGAACATGAAAGCAATAATCAAGAGAAAACAAGGATATACATGAGGAAACAATTATACTTAATTTGATCATTGAAGTTTAAATTATCAAGGCTTTTTGAACCTAAATTTGTATTGTACTAAAAAGGAATGATTCCAAGAATTTAGTACCCCAAAATTAGTTTTATTATGTAGAAATTCCTAAAAACAAAACTTATGTAGTATTGACTTTGCAACTACAAATTCGCAAGCATGGCAGTTTGCTCTTTATTCCTTTATCCTAAATTGCAATCTTTTATCTCCAACAGTTAAACTCAATCAACAATTTTTGTTAATTTGATCTAATTAGAACTTCGAAGGATGAAAAGGCCATCAAAGATATCATCTTCAATTCACTTGGTTGAAGAGGAAGCATTAAATGTTAGAGAACACCAATGTTGTGTCACTAACTCACTGCCTAAAAAGGGAGCTATGGAGCAAAGATTTAGGAGGTTGGTAGGTAGTGGCTAGATGTTGAAGCAGAATAAGGAGTCGAGAAGTGGCTATTTGGAGTAGAAGCTAAAGGTTGGAGTTGTGGAGTGCAAAGGTGAAAGAGGAACTATAGAAGCTAAAGGTTGGAGTTGTGGAGTGCAAAGGGGAAAGAGGAACTATAGATTAATTGAAATTAATTATAGTGCCTCTCTGTTGAATAACCTAAGGAAAGTATCTAAAATGACATCGTTTTAGTTAAAAATAAAGGTGACATCTTGTCAAGCCAGGTGCTTGAGTCTAGCCTAAAACCCAAATTTTTTAAAAAATAAAGCCTGAGTCTATTGACTTAGAGTCAAGCTAGGGCGGGGCTTACATACCATTCTCAATACATATAAGGGTTACCATTTATGTTATCCAAATAAGTTTAAGTTCTAACTGCTAATTCAAAAAGATATGAGCTTTTGAAATAAAAAATAAAAAACTAAGATAAAATGCTAACTATTTTAATCCTTAAGGTACATATGACAAATTGACTATTGAACTAATTAGAACTACGGCATAAAGGAAAAAACTGAAGCCCTTTGATGCAATAATGAACTTTTTAGCCTTTAGAGATTCCATCCACTCACCATTTAAAAGTCCTTCTTTCAACATTGCCAATTCCTTGATCTTGTTTAGATTCCTCTAAGAAGTTGATTGCATATCCATTTTTTATTTCTAAAGAGATAATTAATCTTAAAGTGTGCAATTTTTCAGGATTTTTTAATCTAATGCTCAAGCCTTTAAAATTTTTGATTAAGAAACAAAAGTTTTTAAACCTTAACAATTTAGTTTAAAATGTTAGTTTCAATAATAATTTGTCGATTTGGCTAATGTAATCTATGTTGTTCATGATATGTAAGTGTCCATCTAAAAAAAATTCTTTCAGCTCCATTCTAATATGACCACTATTTTTCTAGATGATCATCTACAAGTCATAAAAAGCAAATATTCTCTTAGCCAAATCAGTAAACTACTAACGAAACTAATGTTTTAAACTAAACTATTAAGGTTTTTAAATGGTCACTTAATTGAAAATTTTAAAAGCTTGAGCACTAGAATCTCAAAAGGTTTGGCAATTTAGAATTAGTTATCTCATTCCTACAAGTCTTTAAGTTTCTTTCCCTCTAACTTATGTAAATTGTACATCTAAAGGTAATCTTAAGAGTTTAAAAATCATCTTTACCAAGCTGATGTGGAGTAGGAACCCATTGGACTATACATAAGTAATTCGTATAGGAGCAATAGAAAACAGAGGTGATTAGTAGTTTTTGGGGTAGATAAATGTGGTCTACAATTGGGATTAGGATAGGGGTAGGGGAGATCCCTTTATCCTTGTTAAGATGCTCAAGCTATTCCTCGTTGCTAGTTAAAATATAAATGAGATATTTAGTGAGACATACTTACACCAAACTAATTTGTATTAGTATGTTTTTGAATCTTAGAGCTTAAACAGATCTCGACAAGTTTTATTGGTGAAGTTGTAAAAGGAATGTCTCAACAAGCTCACTTTATCTTCATGGTTAGAGTTAGATTTTTAACGTGAAAAACTTCCCAATAATATACCAATGCCTCTATCATTACAATACCAATTGCTCCTATTAATGAGCAATTTAGCTCTTCCATTCTCTGGGAAGGGTAGTCTTAAGTTTGGATGATTAGGTAGTAGGTATAAAGAACCCAATTCACTCTAATTTTTAACTATAACCAAATACCAACCCCATTGACAATTCTAACTTTTATAACTTCTTAGATTTAATAAGATAGGAGGACCAATAAATATACAAGTTATTGAGCACTAAAGTGATCAACTAAAGTTTACTATCATATTTGAGACATTTGTTTGTTCTAATGGCTAATTCTTCTCCTTACCATATCAAAAAGAGGTTGATAACCTAGAAGATTCTTTTGGAGGTAGTTAGAACTCCTAAATAAGTGAGAAAAGAGAAGTTTTAATGCCTCAAACTTAAAATGTTAGCGAACTCCAGTAAAGAGAGAATAGCACCAAAAGACACCAGTAATTAGCTCTTCTCTCATATGATATTCAAACCAAATAACTTGTTAAAAGGATCAAGAGAATTAGTAAGGCAAGAGATTAAGCTATGATTGACACCAAAAAATAGAAAAAAGGTCATAAAAATAATAGTTTGAAGATCTACAATTTCTCACATTTCCTATTAAAACTAAAATCATTCTCCAATCTTATATTGTGATTAATAATTTTGAAGAGTACCTCATGTAAACGGTGAACAAGTAAGAAGAAAGAGTCTCAACTTGCCTAAACTAATTTCTTAGGAATGAGAAAAGAAACTTTTGTTTTATATAAAGGATAACATTATGATTTCACTCCTAGCATACTAAAAAAAATTCAATAAATGTTAAAATTTGAAAATTTATAAATTAATCTTTAATTTTAATATATGTTTCATAGAACAATATAATTAATGTACAATTAAGATAATGGTTTATTCATATAATATAAAAATTAAGAAATCTATTATTAAGTTTTATATAGAAAGAGTTCTTAAATAAATTAACTTATAAACTTCGATATTTAACAAACCTTATATATTGGAGAGTAGAGTGATGAAAAGAGATTTAACTTTTCTAGCTCCACATGTGACTTTAGAAATATAACCTTTACATATCTACCAATCTATTGATTTTATGAAAGGTTGATGTAAACTTATAAAGTATACATTACAACTAATGTACAAGGTTCTTTTTCAGATCAATGAGGAGGCATCTGAATTTGTTAGGTTGAGTTGAGTTTATAAACAGAACAAATAAATCATAAACAATTCAATTATGCTAATTTTCAAGTTTTGCATTAGCTTGTGAAGATAATTTCGTCTTTACGTTTGTAGTCTTGCAACTCTAATCTTTAAGTTATTCAATATGCCATTGATTGTTAAATTATTCTCAATCTTGTATCGGTCTATGGAATCGATTATTAATTTCCAATTCTATATCAACCTACAATGTCAGCATGATCTTTACTTTCAATCTCAATGTCTTTTGATTTTTCAATCTTATGTTGATTTGTAGCGTTAGGTTTATTTTACCTTAAATCATGTATTATAATAGAACACTAATATTTAACTTTGATTAGCATGTAAATTTTATCTTCGCGTCATCTGCCAATTTTATCTTTAACCTCTAATCATAGATAGATTGATTTTGAGCTTTTCACAAAGGATAGGTGCTCTTAATGATTTTTTTTTAAATACATGAAACTTGAGTAATATTAATAAAATTATAAGGGAAAGTATTGGTTTTACTAATGTTTTAAAAAGTGGACTGAAAATCGAATCGATCGAAGGAAATGTTAAAGGTTTAATCAATAGTGAACTGCTATAAAATCAACATATAATAAATATAAGAATAAGTAAAAATAAAATATTTTATTGAAATAAAAAATACATAAATGCCTTCTTCGATCTAAAAATTAGCATGTTCAATCAATATCAACTGGATTATAAGTTCGCTTCTTATTAAATGCTCTAAATGTATAATAGAGAAATTATAAAGTCAATAATAAAAATAAAATTATTGCAATAAAAACAAAACTATAAAATATTATAGGAATTGATATGAAATAGAGTTCTAAATATTATAGAAAACCTAAACCAAGTGTTTCTGATTGTTACAAAAAACTAATTACTGCCTTATATTCCTTATCCCCTTATCTACAGGAGAAATTGGAACTCTATAATAACTTGACAACTAAATCACCATTTCACTCCTTAAATTTAAGTTATTAGCTCACATCTGATATTTGTGAACATATAAGGAATAATGGATCAAATCCAAAAACAAGAAACAAGTAGTTGTAATTTAGAACAAGTTTTACATGTGTCCATTCTAAACAACAATGAAACTGGTAACACCAATTAAAAGAACCTATTCAAAGGATTTCTTATATATTTTTGCTTTCTTGTTTGAGAAGAAGGAAGGTGATAGGGCTAGAGAGTGCTTTAATTTCAAGAAGTGATCCAGCAAATTGTACTTAATCAAAGCTCCAAAGAGATTTCATTTTAATATGGTGGGATACAAATCCCAAAAAAGAAAACTTTAAAAATATGTTGTGATTCCTTGATTGATCACCCTACCAAATTGCAAATGATCCCTTCAACTGTGTTATGGCTGAAACATCTATCGATAGCTTCAATCCTAAACATAAGAGACCAATTGTTCAATCAAGAAAAAGGTATATGGATAAGATATCGGTTGTGAACTTCTTAGTTTGTTCAGATTAAGCGAGTTAAGAAGTCTGCAGCAAAAAGCACACATGAAACAATTTGTTAAAATACCTATGAAGTACATGACTAGCACTCTGTACTTTGCAAGAGAAGCTTCAATGTCTGAAGGCTGACATCACAAGTTTAAGTAGCAAACAATATGATTCCTTCTGAGATACTAACATGAAAACAACCTAAAGTTGTTAATTTATCTCTAAAACTATAGGAGGGTATAATAATCATGTTAATTGTCTTATACTGAGAATGTACTAAACCAATATAATTAGGGAAACCTGAACAAGTGGTGGCTATATCTCTTTGTCTATTTCTATGTCCAATGTGGCTTCTTTATGTGTTGGTTTTAAGCATTTAACTAAAGTAACATGACATTCTCTGTAGTATTTGTGGTATAAATAAAGTGTGCAAGTATCACCTTGTGAGACTAAAATTTTTGTTCCTAGACGACATAACCTTTCTGTATAGTTTCTGTTTAGACTACTCGCCCTTGACAAACTTTATGTTAACTATTTTTACCTTCTTATTCATTGTAATTCCCTTCAAATAGGTTCAGTACACAAAATTTTCAGAAAATAAAATATAATTGAAATTTTTTAATTTATTCTCCTACTAAAAATAGCTTATGAAAATAATAAACTTTGTAAGTAAGAAGATTACTACCTAAAGAAGATAATCACTTCAATTACTTCCTAATCAAGATGATCTTCTTATATATTTCTTTCTTCATAATGCATCTTGCATATTAGTTTCAATGAATAGCAACCAATTATATGTTTAGCCATACGTAAAAGGAGAACTTAAGTCTGAGTTAGATCAAACCATGAAATCATGAAATCTAAATTGTTTATAAGGCGTTGTCCCATAAAATTCAGCAACATAATTCAAGAGGATCCTAAAACATTACAACATTTTAAATAACATAGAGCATCAACTCAAAGAATCAAAGCCAATGAATTAAGAATGCTATGTCACCAAGTGAAGATGAGAAATTTGCACAAGAGCAAAATCTCAATTTGAAAATATCCTTACACACTAACTCCACATATTTTCATATTTACCAAACAACCCTCTCACAAACCTTTTATTAATATGCAATTAAGTTACAATTACTTGTCTGTCTCTAATAACCAAACCTATGTTCTTTGAAGTAGGTCTGGCCTTGGTATATATATCTGCTAAAATATAAATGCAAAAGGAAAGAATCATAGACTCATTATTCCAACCTTCAGGTTTTGCAACTAAGCACTTTGAAACAAATTTCAAGGAGTAAAATTCAATTCTAAAATGAAACAAGTTAATCTAGAGAGATGTTGTATAATAGACTAAGAAGCAAACTGAGTTGTAAATTCATTATATGTAATATCCCATTATCCCATGATAAGGGTTAGAATCCTAGGATACTATACACGAGAGATTATTAAGAAGTTAGAGGTGCATTTCATGCTCAAGCATAATTTGGTAAACATATACATGTGAATATTAATGTGCTTACATTAACAGGATTGTATACGCATTTATTGACATTTTCTGGGTAATTAATTTTAATATGATTATACTGTGAATTTTGGATTATTTGTTTTAAAAATTGAATTAGTGTGTATTAGAATTGATTTAACATTTTTTGAGAAATTTAGGAAATTTATGAAATTTTCGGGTATTTTTGGACTAGGAAAAATGTCAAGTGGCAGGTTAATTGATAAATAGTAGTAGAAATAAGAGTCAAATGGAAGTGTGACATTCAGTAGCTTAAATGGAGGGAAAATGGGATACATGCATTGGTAACATGTGTCAATGCATAATGGAGACACGTAGTAACTTAAGAATTACGTTTTTGCAAGAAAGTTTTTGCATTCCACCGAAATTACCCTCTCTCTTCTTATTCATCCACCACCAAAACACCTTGCTCTTTCATTCTTGTGTATTTGGCTTATGTTATGATTGATTATTACGTCAACGTTACACCTTGCAAAGTAAGAGTTGAATCACTTCAACCCATTTGAGGTTTTCGGTTTTCTCTCTATCCTTGCTTTTGTCCACCAAAATCTCTAGTCTCTCTCAACTTTTGGAAATTTGTATCAAGGAAGTTATATTTTAATCTTTATATGTAGTGTTAAATGAAACTGATATGATGACTAAATTGAGATTGAGGATAATGACCATGAAATTGATTCTTTTGTGTTAACGTGGGTGGTATCATGAATAAAGAAATTATGGTTTAAGTCTTGTGAGTTGATGTATGTGTGAATTGTTTTAGTAAGAAGCAATTTTGGTGATACAATTAAAAAGATGAAGGATTTTGAAAAATGGAGTGATGTCTTATTTTTGGATTCTAAGGAATGATAAATCATGAGTTGGTGTATTTTGGTATCTTAAAGTGAGATGAATTAGAATTATAATTGGGGTTAAAATGAAGGTTAGCAAAGTAGAAAATACGCATAAAATTGATGAGGGAAGAGTATATGAACATGAACTGTATTAGTGTTTGTGATCAATCATGGGTTTGAATTATGTATAAAGGATACTAAACTGAAATTGAGGTAGAATTGAAGAGGTCATCAACTTGAAATGATAGAATTTTAATAATGAATTGTTTGATACTATCAATGTGATGTTATGGAAAAAGGATAGAATTTCACGAATGATATTATGTAATTAAAGATACTTAATCAATTGATTAGAGGTTGATAGTTTAATACAACAAAATTGGAATTTGAATTAGCGTGAAATAGTGTTGTGTTTGAGGTATAGAATTCTAGAAAAACTGTTGAGAAATGGGTGTTTTAATGTGTGTTGGTTTATGATAAAAAGAAGAAAGAAGGAAGAAAGCATTGTAGGGGCACGATCATGTAGACCTTTGCTGAAAAGGCTAAAAAGCACAATCGTGCTTTTGCACGATTGTGACTTTTTCTAATAGTCACAATTGTGATCCGACAGGAACTACTAAAGGTGTTTGTTTGAGTGATTTTCAAACTAATCCATGTGAGGGTGTTTCCATATAATGTATTTGGGTTTAAATGAGATCTTAAATGAAATTAGTTGATGTTGAATGAAAGGACTAAAGTGATTAAAGTGTAATATGGATTAAAGAGTGACTGGAAGGTGTTGTAAATTGAGTATAAAATGTATTAAAGACAGATAACCTTGAATTTGTCATTAAACATTTATAGTATATGAGATATATATGTGTGCTTATGATTGGTTTTTCATATGAATGTACAAATAAGCGATGTAAAAATGTATGTGATTTCATGATGAAGAAGAGCACAATGAACGATCACTTCCAGACATTGCCAGAAATTCAAGGCAATAAGTTAAAGGGAACAACTGTGAGTTGACCTAGATGGTCTCATGTTCCTTTGTTTGTTCTGTGTTAAAATTTTGTATTGAATTAGGTGTTCTGTTTTAAAATTTTGTATTGAATAATGTGATAAGAATGTGTTGATTCCTAAGAATAAATGTTTGAGGCGTTTGATGCATGGCAAAATCATTGGAAGTGCTCCATGAATATGAATTTCATTGAATAAGTAATTCTCAACTTAAATGATGAATTCTGGACTAAAGACTGATGATCAATGTGAATGAGAATGTGAAAGTGTAAAATTGAGCACAATTGATTGACTAAATACATGTAATGCATGTCATTACATGAATGCATGACAACATAAAGGTTGTTATGACTAGAGTAGCCACCGAAAAAGAACTTAAAGCTCAGAAAGTGAAAAAGAGCTTAAAGCTGAAAGTGAAAAAGAGCTTAAAGCTCAAAATGTGGTAAGAGCCTTTGGCTGACTATGTAAAATCAGTCATGTATCCTCAACAGATAAGGGGCAGTTATTAAAGAGTCCGGTATCTACAATAGATATGGGACAGTTATAAGTAGTCAGTCACAACAATAATAATTGAAAATGAGTCTCATGAGCATTGCATATATATAATTGATATGTAAGATTTAAATGATTGAAATAAATAGTTTGCATAATTTCTGAATGTGAAATATGAATTAAGCGAATATGAAGTGTATTTGATTCAACATGTGATTAGTGAAATGGTGTGAATTATGTGATTACATGAATTGATGTGTTATGTGAATTGATTAAGCCATCGATGATGGTCCACTCACTGAATTCGTAAAACTGACCCCAAATTTTGCAACATATTTTTTAGGCTCAAAGGAGACACCTAGTTAGACCAACTGAAGTCTAACCACTACTTTTGAGTAAGAGATAGGGTCGGGACTAGTTGGCATCTACAAATATTTTCTATAAATTTAGTATTAAATATTGTATTCTACAAGCTTCATTTATTGTAAAAATGAATTATATTTGTAATAACAGTTATGATCTAACACATTTTGTATTTTGTAATGGGGCCAAAAGATTATTGAAATTCTGACGATGTGTTTAATGTTTGATCAAATGTGACTTTGTAATGACAATTGTAATTGGTGATGTTTCAAATAAAATGGGACGAAACTATTATAAGTTTTTCTAAGAAAAATGTGTATGAAGCAAGAAAGATTTTTAATGGTTATGATTGAGTGAATATCCTAGTACACCACTCTTGTAAAGTGTATTCTCGAATACAGTGCGTCTTTGGGAATATGCCTTATAAGAGTGGAGTGCTACAATTTTAGTATCAGAGTCCAAATTTAGTATCTTACATGGGCATTTTTCTCAAACTATGTGTCAAGATATATGTATTTTAGACATGTCTTAGCATGCAGTAGCAGCTGATCCCCAGTCTGAGTCGCATTTACATGAGTCACACATATGAGCATTTGTTAAGATTTTGAGCTGTTAGAAGCAATGAGAAAGATGATGATCCGTCAAAATGTAAGAAAATGAAAAGTTGTGGACATTTAGAATTGAGAAATAGTATATGGTTTGATATGATAGACAAAGATTCTGTGTAATGGAAATAGTGGTTATATCATCAGATATGATATCAATGTTGCACTGTGATTATATATATATACATATCTCTAAATTGATATGGATGTGAAATTATTTTTGTGGCTTGACTGAGGAAAAATAAAGATATAGTTTAAATGACAAGTTTTAAAGTGTACAAACCAAGTTGAAAGAAAACAAAATTTACTATGACATTGAGAAGTTGATTATTCGATTATCATAATAAGAGTTTAAGATTAAGCGTAAGGTTATGTCTGCGGATTAGATTAGAAATTTCATGATGGTTATATATATTTATAATTGTAAATATACATATACATATACGTATATCTATATATATACATATACATATATCTATATCTATACATATATAAATCAAAGTCCTCAAGGTTAAGTTGATTTGTTATTGGGAGTGCATATTTGATAACGTGGTTACATTGGTGAATAATGCTATTGAGCATA
>JAOSBO010000008.1:39713672-39724274 GCA_027563915.1 Erythroxylum rotundifolium | reverse complement strand
AAGATGCGATTTAGAACCGGAGACAGAGACAGCGAGCTTCTGTCTTTCATTTTGGCGAGGGACAGGATTTTGCTGCCCCTGTCCACCGGAGACAGTGGACAGAAATAAGGAGACGACAACCAAACGTTTTCGGGTGACAGGATTATATTGTTCTGTCCACTGTCCCCACTTGCGGGGACAGTAACCATACGGGGGGTTAGCCAAATTTTTAAGGATGATTGAGACACAATTTGAAACTAAATTGAAGATTCTTGGCACTGATAATGTTGCTGAATTTCTCAACACCTCTTGTCAAGCCTTGCTATCTCAAAATGGAATATTAAATCATAGGACCTACGTTTACTCACCCAACAAAATGGGATAGTGGAGCAAAAACATCGTCATTTGATTCAAATTGCTAGGTCCCTAATGTTGCAGTCTCATTTACCTGATAAGTTCTAGGGAGATTCAGTGTTGCATGCTACTTTTCTTTTAAATCAACTTCCTAATCCTTTGTTATCTTGGAAGTCTCCTTATGAAGTTTTTTTTTTCCGGAAACCACCAACATATTCATTCCCCAAGAATTTTGGTTGTTTGTGTTAGGCCACAAATATTCTTCTAACCAAATCTGAATTTCGTTCTAGAGCTTTTCGATGCATTCATCTAGGTCATTCAGAATGGAAAAGGAGTTATAAGCTTTATGATCTAGATTCCCATATCATTTTTGTCCCTCGAGATGTTATCTTCTTTTAATCGAATTTTCCTTTTCAATCTTCTTTATCCCAAACTACGTCTTCTTCCTCAGCTTCTTTACCTTTACCTGTTATTTCTGATTCATCTATTGTTTCTTTATCTAACCCTACTGATTCCTCAGTTCCTATCGATACTGCACCTCCATCAGGTACTGTTCCTTCTTCTTCACCTTCTGCTTTCCTTCGACATAGTGTGCACCCTAAACATCCACCTTATTGGTTCCAAGATTTTGTTTATACTGCTCAAAATTCTTCTGATTCATTATCTCTCCTTACCCCTAAACATTACTTTAGTGCACATCTATGTATTTCGGCAAATTTGTCCACTTTGTAGGAACCGAGAAATTATGCTAAAGTTGGTACTGATGCAAATTGGGTTAAAGCCATGCAAACTGAATTAGCAACCTTAGAGCATAATCAAAGTTGGCATTTGATGTCTCTTCCCAAGGACAAAAGGTCTATTAGTTATAAGTGGGTTTATAAGTTGAAGTTAAAGCCAGATGATACTATTGTCCGTTACAAGGCGTGTTTGGTCGCTAAAGGGTACAATCAAATAGAGAGGATTGACAACATAGGCAGTTTCTCTCCTGTTGTCAAGACCACCACTATTCGCATTTTTCTAGCTATAGTTGCAGATCATACTTGGCCTATTCATCAATTGGATGTTAATAATGCTTTTCTTAGAGGCTTTATTGACGAGGAAGTTTACATGGTTCCTCTTAAAGGTTATACAAAGGCTACTCCTGGTCAACTTTGTAAGCTTAATAAATCACTTTATGGCTTGAAGCAGGCTTCCCGACAGTAGAATGTGGAATTTACTTCCTAATTACAAGCTTATGGCTTTCATCAATCGGTGCATGATCCTTGTCTATTTACCTTGTGCAGACAATCCATTTTTTTGGTCCTTTTTATATATGTTGATGATGTTCTCACGAGCAACTCTGAGAAGGAGATTCTTGTAGTTAAGGATTTCTTGCATAAGATTTTCCTTATCAAAGATCTCGGTTATGGGAAGTATTTCTTAGGGCTTGAACTTACTCGGTCACCTTTTGGTCTTCATGTGAATCATCACAAGTACATCTTAGATCTTCTTCCAAATGCTAGTTTACAAGCTGCTCACACAGTTTCTACTCCCATTCCAAAAGGAACTGTTCTCACAGCTGATCAAGGTGCGTCATTATCTTATCCTCAGCCTTATCGCTAACTTATAGGGCGTTTGCTTTATCTTGGCTTCACACACCCAGACATTATTTTTGTCATTCAGTAACTTAGCCAATTTGTTCAGGCTCCCCGGGATAGTCATTGGCAATATGTTCTTCATGTGTTGCACTACTTGAAAGGCACTATTTTTTGGGACTTTTTTATCCTACCCTTACTGATTTTCAATTACTGGCATATTGTGATGCTGATTGGGCCGCTTGTAAAGATACTGGCCAATCGATTTCTGGGTATTGTGTTTTCCTTGGCTTCACCCTTGTGTCTTGGAAATCAAAAAAACAAGTTACTGTTTCTCAATCCTTTGCTTAAGCCGAGTATCATATTTTTGCCACTACGGTATGTGAGTTACAATGGTTAGCTTATCTTCTCAAAGAGTTTCAGTTGACTATTTAGTAGCCTATTCCCCTTTGGTGTGAGAACCAGGCAGCGCTTCACATTTATGCTAATCCCATGTTTCATGAACGTACCAAGCTTCTTGACATTGATTGTCATTTGGTACGCGAGCAGTATAAAGCTGGTTTCGTTCATCCTGGTCATGTTTCTTCTAAGAACCAGCCAGTTGATATATTCACTAAGTTCCTTTCTACTCCATTGTTTGATCATTTTGTTTCCAAGTTAGGCTTGCTTGCTTTGGCATCAGCTCCAACTTGAGGGGGGGGATGATGAGTTTGGTATTCTTTCTATAGAACAAATGATGTTGTTTACTCGTGTTATTAGTTTTCTGTTTTTTAGATGCAACACACCGTTTTGTTTTGTTATCACTTAATTCATTGTTGCTGTATATAAGCTGATACTCCGCTGTTTCTAGAAGACGAATGAAGTATTCTTCAGTTTCTTTTCATTTATCTCTCAACTTTGTACACTTCCAAGGAAAAATCCTATAAACCCGAAAGCTTCCATAATAATGTGGCTTGTGATTAAAAACAAGTTAAAGAAAAAAAACCGATGGCATGGAGCACAAGATACATTCTGTGAATCATGTAAGGAATTTGCAAAAGATCGCAATCATTTATTTTTTTTCTTGCTGGCACTCTAAAGGAGTCGAGTCCGGGGCGGATTACAACACATGCTGCATTTAATGAATCCTACACATGAATGGAAGCCAGCGCTTAATCAGATTCTTTTTGGCCTACTCTATGCGACAACCGATTATATAAGGGTGTTGGAGAAGATAAATACCGAGCTGTAGATACATCATTAACTGGATTAGAGTTGCTATCATCGCTAAGAGATTGGAGCATCATCTCACTTCTGATATCAAATTTGCATGACATCTTTAAATAGATTTTTCAATTAAGGATCTGCTCATGTTTCCCATTATGCTATCCCTTCGATGAGTTGTTTTAGCAATTAGCTCACTGTTTAACTATCGGTTATCATTGTAACAGTGTAATAGATTCTCCTATGGTTAATATAATTTCATTCAATTTCTAAAGAATATATAAACAAAAATTATAATCTTTAAATAAAAAAGAGAAAAAGCAAGAAAATCTAGCTAGGTCCAAAATCTATAAAAATAAGTTTGCATGTCCTCAGGCAACCAATCGCAATGGTTATCACATAGTTAAGTTTCAATTTTATGAAGAGTATACAATCTAATTAAAATAACTAAAGGTGAGCACACTAACTAGCAACCTTGAACTGGCTATACAATCTTTTAACTTTTAACTAAAGTTAAACGATAGTACCTTGTGCATAAAATAAATATAATATGAGTAAATAATATAAATTAATAAGAAATTATAAAACTATATTGCAGCAATACATAATTTATTTATTTATTTTATGTTAGCCTGAAAAACATGTTTGGAATTTCATCTAAAGCTTTTTAACGTGACATTATGAATATATACCTCCAATTATTTAATCAGGTCACAAATTTAAATGACTGCTAAAATAATTTATAACATTAACCCATTAACTTAGAGCAAAATCAGTAGAATAAAATTTATTAAGTTACAACTTTATTGATTTTATATTGTAATTTTGTATTAATTTGTGATTGAATTGATTATAAAATACTTATTATCATATAGACTCAGATTATATTAAGTTTATATATGGGAATATTATTTAATTAAAGAATTATTCTCAGAATTATTAAATCAAATTTGAATCAAACTACTTGTTAGTAACCATATCAATCACCCTAATGTAATTGAATTATAAAGCAACGTACACATCTAATGAATCAACTTACCATATTCTAATACAGTTTCTTGATATTACGTCCTTTATTTCTTGGAAAGAGTCAGACATTACGTTTTTTTTAAATCAACAAAATAATAGAATAATTTTTTGCTTCTGAAATCTTAAAGGTTACCTTTTATCCTTCAATGAATCTCAAATACTAATTTCTCTTCTTGATTATCTATAATATCCCGGAGAAAGAAATCTACGTATTATTTCATCATCGTCCTCTCCATATCGGCCAACTTCCTATCTGTAAACAAACTAATAATGGTGCAAATTAATGAAACATAATCCGAAATGTTCGTGCATATAAAATTTAATCTAATTCACTTGCAATTCAGATTTATAGTACGATATTGGTGGTGAATGATAAAAATCTACCAAACACAACCCCAACCCTAGGCATTATCTACAATCATCCATTTCAATAACAAAACGTCTGGTGTATCTACGCTTCTCCATCAACTTTTTCTGGATCGACTTTAGCTGACATTGAATCTAGAATTACTGAGGTTAATCTCGCCCCTGAGACCGTTTCCAGTTCCACTCTGTTGAGCCTTCCTTCTGTTCATTTCTGCATACATTTCCTCTATCATCGGTTTCCATAGCCGAACACGAGCGTTGATGAACCAATTAGATACCTGGAAAGTGGGAGAAGATAATCATGAGCTAGAACAAATATGCACAGAAAGAGTGAAAAAAGGCTAGCTCTTATTTTAGCAGCCTGTACATAATTCATCCAATGTTATATATGAAAGTTCAACATTCACGGGCGCTTTGAGATTAAAATATTTATATACATATATATGTACATTGCTGCCTTTCATATCAATCTAAAACACATGTTCGCACTTATAATTCCAAAATCGTTTAAAACCAACCGTGCCACCTAAATTTACCTGGCTTCTTGTCAATCCACTTCTCAGTGCAAGTAAATGCTTATCTGCATCCTTAGGGTACCTGACGCAAAATTTGCACAGAAGTGTTATCATACTGATGTATAAACTCTTGATTTACACTGCAGTTCCACAACAATGCGAGATCAAGAATCAAAATATTTAGATGTTATAGAATAAGAGCTCTCACGGGTGAAGGAAGTTTTGAAACATCCATGCACGCAGGACGGAGACAGATCTTTCAGGCAAACCTCGCTGCGGTCGCCATAGCTGATTATCTTTTTTCTTCAGCTGCTGGAGCGTCCATTGCTTTTGGAAGTAAGAATCAAAAGACCCCTCTGCTTGTCCCATAAATCCCGGATCAAGATGTAATCCCATTGCAAGGATTTGGCTGCTGATTCGCCCCCTAAGGTTTTTGTACAAAAGAGAGATTGTTTGTAGAGCAAAGCGAGTATGTATCTGAGGGTCTAACTCAGTAGCAGCATGAAATGCAGAGATGACAGTGTGTATCTCATCCAAACATTGGCTGTATTGGTCATCAACCTGAAACAGGAAACAGACAACTTAGTAAATTAACCAAACCAACCTCAGATAACTGAAAAACAAAAAGAAACTAGCAAACTCCAAATTGGGCAGTGCCACTCCATCAATTTACATACTGGTGAAATGGTTAACAATACAATGTCTATCGTGTTCCATTTTAAAATTAAATTTAGTTATAACCCTCCAGCTCGGATAACTTGAACAATCAATTCAAAATGGTCAATCCAATAGATCAGGTTTGGCATTGCACCAAGTGTGTAATACTACAACGCTACTGATGAGATTAGCAGCTTCACATTTCCAGTCCTCTAACCATCATTTTAAAGGATTGAAACTAAGTGGAAGGCTCGAACCCAAGTCCCTGGAATGTGAAGCAAGCTCATCACATGCCACTGGAGCTAAAGCTATCTGGTTAGAGATGAATTTTAGGATGTCATAAGTATTTGCTGTAACAAACTAATTAACATACCAGTTTTAGCAAAGTTAGCAACTGTGCTTTCTTGTTCCTTGCCCATTCTTGTAAACCGGGATCCTCTTCTACATCAAATCTCGGATCAACATTTGGAGATGCTTCAAGACCAATGAACAGCATCCTTTCATCAATATGGCAATCAGCTGAGATTGGTATACTTGTCCCAGTTATGGAGCCACTAGTTGAAAGACTCATTTGATTTCTATTCTCAAGTGAATAGCTTGCAATTTGAGAGAGTATTTCCTGTACTACGAGCAGATACTGCGATCCGGAAATTATTTGGAAGCATTGACTAGATCTGCAGGAACCACAACTATTTCTCTTGGAGGATTCCTGTTCAGAGCCTAACCTTTTCCCTTTCAAGCTATGGCATGTTACGTCACCACAACTGATTTCCGAGCACTGATCTACTATACTTGTTCCACTTGTGTTCGAAGGCTGGGATGTTGCAAGACTTAGAGAGAGCTTATTACTGAGTGTACAGGAACTATAAGGAGTGTCTATCACACCCGAACCGTTTGATAATAACCAATTATTTGATACCATGCTTCCTAAAGAATGAAACGCAGGTCTTGATGGAAAATTTCCAGCTAGCTCCACAGTTTCAGAGAACCTGCAAAAATTCCCCTTCCCATTCATATTACTGAACATGTCAAAAAAACCTTGATTCACAGAGGACACAAATGAATTAGAACGGTCACTTGAATCACAAGTTCTTATAACTTCCGAAGGATAGGTTGAAGGTCCTGAAATTGCTAAGCTATTCAAATCTTCTTGAAGACGATTTCTTGTGGTATAAAGTGGAGTAACTGCAACACTAGAAATGGGAGTCCCACTCATAAAATGTTCTTGAATTGAAGTGTTGGAAAAAGGACCGAAAGAGCCTGGCGTCCCATATTCCATGACATCTCTGGCAAAAGATGTTTTTAATGTATCCGAATTAGTAACTCCAGCTTGATTTGTGAAGTGGGTATCAGTGTTGACACTATCAGCAGGTTCGCCATGCAATGTCTGAGGCATATATCTTCCGAGTCTCTGATTATGACCGTCATGTTCAAACGAATCATACTGCAGTAGAGGGTTTAGAGTGGTGTTTGATGCATTTGTACATACATCAAGAGGATTCACACTGATCATGTTGACAGAAACACTGGAGAAACTATCCATCCCGTTTGACAAAATCAAACTAACAAGTTTATCCGCTCTCAATTCTTGCTTGTATATGAGCCACTAAAGACCAACACCCGCTCAGATAACTCTTTACCAAAGATCAGAAACAACATACAGCACATTCTATTCCACGAGAAACTTTTTAGTCCTTGTTCTTCTCATCAACCACCATGCACCTGGAACAAGTTACACTTAGTAAACACAAAAAAAGCTTCCTCCTATGCTTCATCGAAGGTGAAAAATAATTTAAGAAAAAACAGAAAACCAGGAACAGAGACTCCCAACCAGGGGGGAATACAATGTAGCAAAATGCTTATTACCTTTCTACCACAAAAATTTGACCAGTATCGGTTTTAACAGTTGCTTTAAGGTGCACAAGGATCTGTCACCCATATTTCTTTTACTAATAGCAATGTATCCTTGACCTAGAACTATTTTCAAGTAAAACATGGACTGAGCCTCCTGCCATTAATGTAGCACGAGCACCAACTTGTTAATTATTTTAACAATTACTGAGTTAAGCACTGAAATAATGGTCTACTAGTTAACTTGTTAGTGCTATTTCTTCAGTCATGTTCTGAACAAACCTCCTAAACCATACATGCACCACTAGTGCTCAAAGAAAGAAAGAAAGAATGGACCTGAACAACAACTCTGTATTACGAAGCTATACATGACGCAAGCTGTAGGAATCCATCAGAAAAGCAGAAAGGAATTCGATATCTTTATAAATGTAGGGAGGTCGAAGATTTGATACGAACTAAAGACCGATCTAACACTGAGGAGGGAACACGGTGCCTTGGACAAGACCTTGGAAATATGTAAAACAGTGGATAGAGTGAGAAATGTCATGGATTTTATAAAAGCAAAAGTAAGATGATTATATGTAGTACTTATTAAGACGGAGTAGTTTCTTTCCCCACTGATTGACAATGTTATGTTGTTGGTCGTTCTCAGTCTCGAGAACCAGAGACAACCTCTTTCAATAGACACCCTCTTACGAAATCATTGGTCTTTCTATCTTTATGAAAGGGTATAATATAAGCCAGATAACCGCGGCAATCTATTTCTCTTCAAAAAAAAAAAAAAAAACAGCGGCAATCTATGTTTCTTCTTTAACCAAAAAGAAAAAGAACAAGATAACAATCCAACAAAAGACTACCTATGCAAGTCTCTCTCTCTCCCTTCCTCTCTCTCTCCCCCCAGCGAGAAAAGAGAAAAACAAAGAAAAGCAAGCTAAGTTTTTTGCATGATCAAAAAAATGGGATTTCCTCGAGAACCCAAAACCCAAGAAACTGAGATACACACTTTCAGACTACGACAAGACTCATAATCTCTCTTTAATCCCCGCGAGATACAAATTGAAAAAAGGAACTCAAAACAGAAATGGGTCTTGAAATAAAGCACAACAACCTCTCAGAAAACTCATTAAAGCAAGAAAGAAAATGGGAAAGAGCCAAAATAGAAAAGCTTCTGCAGAGAGGTGGAAGATGCGTGAAATGGACCCATTAAAAATTAAGATGGTCCGAGAAAGAAAAAAAGATAAAAGAGAAGAGAGTGAGAATAGCCACACAAGAGTTGAAACAAGGAGTGAGAGAGAAAAGCGGAAGAGATTAATCTGGCGTTGCAGCGTCACTCATTTCTGGTGCAGGTTTTTGGGGGCCCATAGCTTCCATGTCTTTGTTTGTTCTCCTCACCACCTCTCATTTATAGCATGCTGTTCTCTGCAATCATCACAAGTTAAAAATATCTGGATTCTCTCTGTTCAAACTCCTGTTCATGGCAGGTCCTCTGATCATCACCATCATTTTAAGAGTTTACTCTTTTTGTGGTTTTAAGACAGCAAAAGCTAAAGATGCGTTTGTTTAGGCAGAAAGTTAGAAACGCAAAAGGGATAAAAGAAAGGTTAAGCTTTTCTCTTAACAAACCAAACAACTCTGAAACAAAGCAATGTTCAACTTGTGAACGTAAAGAGTGTAAACAAAGTAAACTACTGTTGTAGCAGTGTACTTGGAAAGAGTACTACAGCTAGTGATGCAAGCAATACTACAAGTGATCAGAAAATCTGGTGGACAGATTTTTTTTTGAGTTATAGGCATCTCAATTTTGTAGTAACGTATATATTAATTGATCAATTAATAATTAATCTGACTAAAAAGTATGCCAAAAAATTAGAGGATCGTCACAGAAAAAAATTTCTCCCTCCTTATTTTTTTAATAGCTCGAACTTAAAATTTTGTACAAAAGAAAAAGAAAACCTTAAATAAGTAGTTGTACTAATTAGGTCATTCCTAATTATCCGGTGGACAATTCAGCAAAACCTATCTACTTCCTTCGCTTCACTAGGCTATCTATGGACCAAATCCCAACTAGGAAATTTCCGATTCTATGCACTACAGTAATGCGGTGCAGACCATTATGAACATCTACAAGTGAGACCATGTGTACATACATGTAATGATGTTAAAAACTGGCATCAGGTGATCCGCTTCTCTGCTTCTACATGTCGTCATGCTATGTCTTAAATAAAATCTAGACGTGAAGATTCTTGAAATCCTTGTGTTAGATGTTCTAGGATCTGATGTGATGATACATTTCTGTGACACTGTTACTGTGGCAAAGTTCGCCTCAAACATAAGTAACTGTTGTTAAGAACTCTTTACGGTTTGGGTCCTTCGATTGTAAAGTTGTGTCATTTAGACACTATATTTCCTTTTCCAATCCACTTTTTTAGGGTTTTTGTGCAGACGCAGACAGACAGGCCATGCTTCCAATGTGAAATATGACATCTTTAAACAGAAATAACGCAGACTACCTTTTCCACGTTCTTTTAGGGGTGCTTATTTGAGGTATAAAAAAGGGGTATGGGTATAGGGTTTATCACTAAAAACTTAAGAGGACGCATAGTTTATAAAAAGGAATGAAAATAGGAATAAGAATAAATATATAGAGGAATGAGAATAAATATAATCATTATAATTATGATGGTTGGTTAAGATGAAAGAATAATTATCATTACCATTGATAGTGGTTGGTTTGTATTAATTACAAAATGAATTATATTTTAATTAATAAATTGATTATATTTTAATTAGTTATATTACAATTAATTAATTAATAATAATATTTTAATTAATAAATAATTATATTTTAATTAGTTATATTTTAATTAATAGTAATATTTTAATTAAATAAAATGTAATTAATTAATTAATAATATTGTAATTAATTAATTAATTGAAATATTTTAATTAATGAATAATTATATTTTAATTGATGAATAGTTATATTTCAATTAGTTATACTATAATTAATAATAATATTTTAATTAAATATAATGTAATTAATTAAGTAATAATAATAATTTAATGAATTATAT
>JAOSBO010000008.1:39695454-39713572 GCA_027563915.1 Erythroxylum rotundifolium | reverse complement strand
ATACAAATTGAAAAAAGGAACTCACAACAGAAATGGGTCTTGAAATAAAGGACAATAACCTCTCAGAAAACTCATTAAAGCAAGAAAGAGAATGGGAAAGGGCCAAAAAAAGAAAAGTTTCTGCAGAGAGGCGGGAGATGCATGAAATGGACCCATTAAAAATTAAGATGGACAGAGAAAGCAAAAAAGATAGAAGAGAGTGAGAATAGCCACACAAGAGTTGAAACAAGGAGTGAGAGGGAAAAGCGGAAGAGATTAATCTGGCGTTGCAGTGCCACTCATTTCTGCTGCAGGCTTTTGGGGGCCCATAGCTTCCATGTCTTTGTTTGTCCTCCTCACCACCTCTCATTTATATCTGCTGCTCTCTGCAATCATCACAAATTAAAATATCTGGATTCTCTCTGTTCAAACTCCTGTTGATGGCAGGTCCTCTGATCATCACCACCATTTTCAAGAGTTTACTCCTTTTGTGGTTTTAAGACAGCAAAAGCTAATGATGTGTTTGTTGAGGTAGAAAGTTAGAAACGCAAATGGGGTAAAAAAAAGGTTAAGCTTTTCTCTTAGCAAACCAAACAACTCAGAAACAAAGCAATGTTCAGCTTGTGAACGTAAAGAGTGTGAACAAAGTAAACTACTGTTGTAGCAGTGTACTTGGAAAGAGTACTACAAATAGTGATGCAAGCAATACTACAGGTGATGAGAAAATCTGGTGGACAGATCTTTGACGAATTTATTGAAGCAATTACAAAACATATCTACTTCTTTCGCTTCACTGGGCTATCTATGGACCAAATCCTAACTGGGAAATTTGCGATTCTATGTAGTACACAGTGTGCGTTGCAGATCATTATGAACATCTACAAGTGTGAGAGTGAGACCTTATGTACATACATGTAATGATGTTAAAAACTGGCATCAGATGATCCGCTTCTCTGCTTCTACATATCGTCATGTTATGTCTTAAATAAAATCTAGACGTGAAGATTCTAGGATCTGATGTGATAATACATTCCTGTGACACTGTTACTGTAGCAAAGTTCGCCTCAAACAGAAGCAATTGTTAAGAACTTTTTAACTCCATTACGGTTTGGGTCCTTCGATTGTAAAGTCGTATCATTTAGACACTGTATTTCCTTTTCCTAATCCACTTTTTTAGGGTTTTTGTGCAGGCGCTGACAAACAGGCCATGCTTTTAATGTGAAATACGACATCTTCAAACAGAAATAACGCAGACTACCTTTTCCACATTCTTTTAGTAGAAAAATGTGACCCCCTTATTAGGACTTAGTTTAGAATTGGCTAATTAAGCGTACGGATTTCAACTGCTATTCAGAAGTTTAGAATTGGATAATTAAGCGTACGGATTTCAACTGCCATTGAGAATTTTTAAACTTAAAAATAATAATAAGGTTAAATATTTAAAGTACTCTCTATTTCAATATTTCATTGATGTTATTTTGCTAAGGCTCGTTGTCTCGAGGCTAAAAAAATCATATCAATCTTATCTAAATTATGTGCTTCTTCAGGATAGAAAATTAGGCTCGCAAAGTCTAGATTCTTCTTTTCCAAATCTACAAGTAGGGAAAATAGGGGAAAACTACACAATGTTTCAAAAATGAAAATTTATTTAGATTTGAGCGATGTAAGGGGCGCCAATTACTCATTCCAAAATTAAAAAAGCAACCTACTTCGATATTGTTGACAAGGTCAAGATAAGACTGGCGACTTGGAAAAGTAGATATCTAAGTTCGACCGGCCGATCCACTCTAATTAAATCTATTCTATCAGCGATTCCAAATTATATGATGCAAACAGCTTGGTTTATATCATTTATCTGTGATGAATTGGTCATAATTAATAGAAATTTTTATTAGAGTTCTCTTGATGGGACTTGGAAACATCATATGATTAATTGACATAAATTGTTACTTGATAAGTAGAGTGGGGCCTAGGTTTTAGGTCATCTTGATACATCAATGTTGCCATTTTAGGTAAGCTAGGCTAGGTTATTTTGCATGGTGGTGGAGCTCTTTTGGTTCATGTCCTAGGGAACAAATATTTTAATAAAAGGTGATTTGATTGATTAATAGATCACATACTCTCCCCTTTGGAAGGGAATTGTAAGAAGCAAGGAACATCTTTTGGAATTTATAACATGGAAAGTGGGTGATAGGTTAGAGATATCTTTTTGGAGGGACCTTTAGGTTGGTGATTCTCCTCTAGGCACATCGTTGACCACTGCTGAATTTGGGGACTTAGCCACGTTGAAAGTGGCAAATGTGATTTCAAAGGCTAAGAAATGGGATCTCTCTATTGTAGAACATTTGTTTCCTTAAGAGGCTATTGAACAAATCCAAAGTATCCTTATTCCAAGATTTTCGGAGTTGAAGGACTCTTTGATTCTACAAGGCTCGAATTCGTCTCATTTGAATTGTGATTGGAGGAGATTATAAAAGATTCCATGTTTACCTAAGCTTCATCACTTATTGTGGTCGGTATTACATAGGAAACTAGTGACTAATGTATTGAGACATCAAAGGTTTGGGGCACAAAATGGCACTTGTCCTAGGTGTGAGGGCAGAGTTGAAACTATCATGCATGTACTATATGATTGTCCCCATGTAAGAGATATTTAGCAAATGTTTCATGGTTTTGGTGATCCAAACTTTAATATAATGGACTTACAATAATGGGTTAGGGGGAATCTAAAGCGCAATGTTCAACTTGGGCCTATTAGGTTGGCTTAGATGATCTTTTTTATGAGTTATTTATGGGTTATTTGGAAATCAAGAATTTCCCTTATATTTTAAAATGAGATTATTTCCCCATTGATACAGTGCCAACAAATTCACAAGTTGGCCATAGAGAACATGTTTCTTTAGGACATTGGGCTAAATAGTACTGATGCCCATCATTTGGTCTCTCGAGAATGTCTTGAATTTGGATGGATTAAAATAAACATTAATAGGATTGTTGTGGTAATCTAAGGGAGCCTAGTATTGGGGGGATTCTGTGAGATCATAGAGGTGTTTGCTTGTTGGCCTTTTATTTTAATGTAGGATGGCATTCAATCATTAATGCGGAACTTTAAGCAATTTGATAGGAGCTTCAGTTTGCTTGGGATGCAAGTTATCATCGAGTGGGAATAGAGTCTATCTCTCAGCTTGCTATCCATCTTATTAACTCATCTAGCACGATTCACCACCCTCTTAGAGCTCTGGTAGAGGATTGTCAGGCTCTGGTCAAGTTCAATTGGGAGTGTCATATCAGACATTTATTGTAAGGTAAATTTTTGTACTGATTTCTTGGCCAAACAATGATTTAACATGGATCTTGGACGTTTAATATGGGATTCTTGTCTTGTGGAGCTATCTACCCTTCTTGAGGCGAACTTGATCAGTATTGGTTTTAGTCGTTAATTGTTTGTTTCATTTTCAATGTATCAAAAAAATATCAATACATGATTTTTAACAAAAAATTAAGTAAATATACTATATATTTTTACGTCTCTTTAAACTTAAAAGACATGAACATTCAGTAACACTTTTGTAAAATTAGTTTATAAGGACCTTGAAACTTAACCATCCTTAAAATACTTGTGTCTTTTTTGTGAGGCTAGGTTGAGCTTTTGTTTTGGATCAATATCCTTTATAAGTTGTAATATCTATAAAGCCAAATTATGGAAAGTTGGCTAGTTGAGTTATTTTTTATTACTTCTTTGTTTTTTAGAAACATTTCTCCTTTGCATTCCTTTCGTCTTCAATTTTTTACTACTCCCTTTTCGTCCTTTTATCTCTCCTCTTCTACGAGAGGAAATTGCAGTTCATGTAAATTGATTTAAAGTATGTTAAACAAATTTGCATAAATTCTTTAATTGGACCTCATTATGTTAGTTTATGGCCTTGTAGTCAATTCATTGATTATAATTTTATGTATGATATTATTATTTAATTAATAAAGACATTTTTATCTTTCTATATTATGTTAATTACTATTGATATTTTAATACTAAAAGTAGAATTCCTATAATAATTACTATGTAATTGAAATTATAATAAGAACATAATTATAAGGTTTAATTTGCATTTATGTATTATTCTAAAATTGTTCTTAGTTTCATCAAGACGGGATATTGATAAATTAGAAAACTAGGACACGTTATATTTCTTTCTTACGAAAAAAGTGATTGATCTCATAGATTAAATTATAGAGATACTTAAACAAACATGTGGATACTTATTAGAGAATAAGTATATTTAAATGACCTAATTATGAGGATCTCAAATAGATTATTATTTATGTGCCTATGATTTTATTTATTATGATGGTTGTATAATTAATCCTTAGACTTGAGATTACCAAGATATCTCATGTAGAAATTATTGTGTTTTGATGCTACTTATAACTTGTCCTATTTAGGGTAGCTCAATTAGTAGTACTTGGATGCAATGTGAACCATAAAATGATAGTTGAGTAAGTTAATAAAGGATTTGTCACTTTAAATTAATTAGAGATAATATTCTATTGTTCTTAATTAGTAATGGTTTAAGGAATTCTTTGATCATAGTGAATTGATATTTGAAAGGTGTTTTAAAATACCAATGATAAATCAATTACTAATTAGCATGAACAAATATGATTGGATTTAAAAGATTAGATACTATATATCTACTATGTCCAATTGGAACATTTGATGAAGAAATGATTAAATTATACATCATAACTATGCATAGACATGTTAAGTTGAAACACTTTGATATTCCTAATATTTGGATGGTTATGACATATTGCCAGACTTCAATCTTGATCTATTATTATAATTTGTTTAATTTAAAAATTAAAGATAAATTAAAATGATATTTAATTTAACTAATTTTAATTATGAATTATAATTATAATTTATAATCATTGTCAATATACTAGAAAACTAATGGGTCATACATAAAGAATAGTTTAAAAGAGAAATGTCAATTCCTATAAAGCTTAATTTAATTGTAAAGTTTGAACAATTTTAAGGATCAACTATGACATATTTTATTTTATTAAAATTAAATTAAATTAAATTAGAGTTTGACTTTACCGCATGCTTTTTCTATTTATAGGAATAAGCATAAGGGACCTGACGCTCCTGTTAATTTCCTCAAAGAGTTGGGTATCTTTTAACTCTATAGATATTAATAAAGGTTGGATGTGTGAACAACTCATAGTTAACACATCAAAAAGGTTTTAAAAGATTTCAACTGAAATTTTGATTCAGGTATGATTTCATTCCTTTTTATTCTTTTTTTTTCAAGCTATTCAATTATCAATACTTAGGGTTTCTCTTGGATTCTCACACAAATTCTCAAGCTTCGCGAGCTCATCTATATATGGATTTATCACAAATTGGGAAAATGAGACATCTCATGGTTGTAGTATGATAATTGGACTGAATGTAGTCCATTAATTCAAAGGAATGAATCAACACATCTTAGAAGCGAAATACCTCTTAATGCTAGAGTCTCATCATCCATTACTGAAGGGAGATGGAGTGGTAACTTTAGGGATTTCAACCAGATTATTCAATACTTCCCAGTGCTCAGTAGCAACTACAATAAGGATAAGGTTGTGTGGAAACCTAATACCACGAGATTATTCACTAATGAATCCTATTATAGTATCCTTCAAGTTAAATGTCAAATGGTGCCATGGTCCTAACTTCTTTGGAAGAACAGTCTAAGCTCAAGGGCCTTAATGATCACCTGGTTAGTTATAAAAGATCTACAAAGTATCAAAAACATATGGCAAGGAAGCTTTGATCCAATTTTTGTGTTATGCAAGCTATCAATTGAAAATATGAACCATCTTTTTTTTAATTATGCATATTCTAAAGCAGTGTGGAGCCAAATACAATAGAAGTTGGAAGCTTACTGCACTTCTTATGATTGGAATGCAATGATGAATTGGATCATCTGAGTTTCCAAACAACAAAAGAAGGATGGGCAGCTGTTTAAGGTAGCTTTCATGACTACAGCATACAATTTATGAAGGGAGTGAAACAGAAGAATTTACTCTAGGGAGGAGATAAGAAAATATCAACTAGCAAAAAACATTATTAATGAAATCATAACTCTTGATATAGCAAAGGAAGCAACAAATGCCTTATCAATCACAACGAAGTTGAGATGGAATTTGTTACCTTTTACTAATGTGTTTGACTTGTTTGTATTGTATATTTTGAGCTAGTCCATTGTAATGTTGTTTTTTAGTTTTTCCATACGGGGTAAACTCATTGTAATGTGATAAATAGTTCAACTGTAGTTAATGAAAATTACTTCAATTTTTTTAAAAATTATTATGATCTGATCAATGCCAAAATTTTAAATCTGGTATGGCTTCATATGTTTATTTGTGTTTTTCAAGTTATCCAATTATTATGATCCGATCAAAAATCGTAAAAATTTTATTTTTTTTGCTATGCTCATAATTTGATCATGGTTAGTTTCTCAACATTGGCATCAGATCCTTCTTTAATTGTTTAACTTGAATTGTTATATTTTTATTGATTTGATAAAAATTAAGGATAGAAATCTTGTTTTATTGAATTAGGGTTCATTATTTAATTAATTTTCAAGTTTGTTTTCTAGAAACTTTTTACATTGTGTCTCCTTTTTTTGTTCTCCGCTTATGAAAATCTGAAAATTGCATGTACAAAATTTGTGTTATGTTATTGTTTTCTAGAACCTGGATTGTTTTGTTTGTGCTTCTACATTGAATGATTTTGAAAAAAAAGAAAAATCATGTCATGGATTTCCCTTTTGTTTTATGCTTCTAGTTGTTTTTGTTATGGAAAACCAAATATACATATCGCCCTAGCTCTAAATTAGGTTTTAACTTGTCTGTGTTTTTGATTATGGGTGCCTATGGATGTGTTAATATCGCTGGTGAATTGCCCTCCATAAAAAAAAGTAGTTCATTTATTTATTTATAATTTATTTATTTTTATTTTATTTATTTTGGTTAAATAAACTTAAAAATTATTTATATAATTTATATATATTTATAATAATCATAATTCATTATATTAGGATTGTCGCCATTAGCAAGGACGACATTTGCCCAGTAGAGAAGGCAGATAATTCACCCATAACTAAAGTAACGTGGAGAAGTTAGAGGAACCCCAATAGATAGGCTTAGAGATGGGAAGTAGGTATCACCGACATTGAAGCAGAAAACCAATAGGCAGAGGCCAGGCAGGATAAGAGGAGATGGAGGCAAAAGCACAAAACCCTAATTTAGAGAAAACGAAGGGGTGCATGGGTTAGCATATGGGGACAAACATTACTGGCACCTGTGATGTTGACACTCCCTGTAGAAAATGCTCTAACATGTACTATACACGAGTCAGATAGTCCCCACACCTTTTTTATTTTTATTTTTATATTTTATCCTTAATTTAATTTAAATTAAATTAACTGAAATTAAATTGGATTAAATTTTTAATAAAAATTGGAAAAGTGTTTTTATAAATTTTTTAAAATTGTTTTCAAAGGATTATCATTATTAGGAATATTTCAAATTTTAGTTTAATTTTTTAAGAAGTTGATTTTTTAAATTAAATTGGTTGTCAAATCAATAATTAGAATCAAGCAAAGCTTTTAAAGGATTTCTTTCATAATTACATTATGTTAGAAATTATTAACAAAATGAGACCATATTATTTTGATGAGACAAATTTTTTAAGCTTTTAAATTTCTCAATTAAATATTAAGTACGCGTTAAGAACATGATAGTTTTCTTTCATTATTTAAGAATAAAATTATAGTTTTGTTTATTAGAAGGCTTATTTAGCAAACTCAAGACCCTTTTAACTTAAATATGTTTTATCTTAAATTAACAGGTCTTACTTAACTAAATTAGTATGATTTGGATGCATAAACTTATGATTAAATGAATTTAGAGACAGAGTTTAGAATAATATATAAGATATATTTTGGCAAAAAGTTGTCACCTAACAGATTTACAAAGTAATAAGATTTGATTGATAAAGTTGTTATCTACCTAATTTAAATTTAGTTGGTTTGTTAAGCAAACTTAAGATCAATTATTTTGAATAGGAAATAATTTCTTAATTTAATAGTGAGTGCGATTATGTTGAATAAAATAGCAAGAGTTATCAAATATTTATTAAATTCCTTATTTTATTTGATTTTATGATATAAACTAATGCTTTCTCTTTTATGTCTTTTGAATGTCAAAAGAAGATGCGTATCAATTTGACACCGAGGACCACCATGGATGCTAATAAGCTAATTGGACTCAATTTTTCGAATTAGTTTTGCAACTTGAAAATTATTCTCAGACAAGAAAAGAACTTGTATGTTATTAATAGTGTTGTTTCACCAGAGCCTAGTTCAAATGTGAATGATGAGTTTTGAGAGAGATATCAGCTTTATATTGATGAAATTGAACAAGTTCTATGCCCGATGTTAGTTAGTATGTCTTTGATGCTTCAAACAGAACATGAGAAAGTAGATGCTCCTATTTTAGTTTTACATCTTAAGGCATTATTTGGTGAACAAAGCAGGGTGGAGAGGTATCAACTCTCCAAAGCATTATTTAAATGCAAGATGGTAGAAGGATCTTTAATGGAGCTACACGTGATGAGATGATTGGTTATATTGAGAAATTTTGCTAATTAGGTTTGTCATGGACTATGAGAAGCATTGATATGGTGTTGTAGTATTTTTGTTTGAGCTTTTCATAGTTTTTTCTATAAACTTTCATATGAATCAAAAAGACGTGTCATTGCTTGAATTATTGAATAGCTCAAGACTACAAAAGGGATGCCTTAAGAAGGAGCCGAATTTTGTTCTAGTTGCGGGTTATTCCAAAAGCAAGAAAAAAAGGCCCTAAGAAGAATAATAACAAGAAATAGAAGACTTTTACTAAAGTAGAAAAGCCAAAAGGTGGTGTCAAGAAAAGAGTAATGATAAGGGAACATATTTTCGCTGTGTAGTTGAAGGACACTAGAAGAGCAACCTCCCAACTTGTCTTGCTTCCCTTAAAGATAAGATGTTTAAGGAAGTTGTTTCTTTAAGTATGTTTATGATTGAGAACAATTTTTCTATTTATGTTCCATATTCTTAGGCATTAGATACTGGAGATGATTCTCTTATTTGTAATAACATGTAGACGTTAACAAAGAGTAGAATTTTTTAGGAAAGATGAAGTAAACCTATAAGTTGGCAATGAAGTAGGAGTTGCTGCATTAGCTTGAACTAAATAATTGTTATTATGCTCTAATTGTTTTTAGAAACATCATTTATATTTCTTATTTAGATTTGAATGGATTTGCCTTTATTATTAAAAATAAGAATTGTTCTTTTTACAAAGATGATGTTTATTATAGATTCAAATTACTTATAAATGGTTTGTAGAATTAGATCTTGAAAGACCAATCCTTAATGTAAATAGTAAGAAAAGGAAAGTTAAGAGACTAAAATCCGTCTTATTTATGACATTATATGTAGTATCCCGTTTTCCCATATTACAAGCTATAAACATAAAATACTGTAAATAAGAATAGTATTGAGCAATCATGAAATGCATTTCATGCTCATCTATAATAGTAGCATATACACACATGTGAACATTAAATTTTGTGCGCATTTCAATTTGTGTACATGCCCTCATTTAACATTTTTCGAGTATAAATGATTTTAATTTTATTATGTTGTAAATTGTGGATTATATGTCTAAAATATTGATTTGGTGAATAAAATAATAGAATTTTCGGTGAAATTTGAGAATTTTCTACGATCTTGAGGTTTTTGGACTAGTAAAAATGTCAAGTTACAAGATAATTGTTAAATGGTAGTTAAAATAAGTATCAATTGACAATAGAAATAATTGACATATGGCAGTGGGAACTAATGACAAGTGTCATAGAAAATTGGAGACAATTGGATTATAAATTGGAGACAAATAGACTAGTTATTAAAAAGGGATCAAATGGAATCATAGGGAGGTGACAAGTGTCAATACCACTCACCACTCATCCCACACTATCCATACATATGAAAGAATAACATTTTTATTATCTTTCATTCTTATTTTATGACACATGCTTCTTTTCTTTATCTTCTTCATCTCTTCTTCTTCTTCATTTTCACAACACTTTCTTCTCTAAGCATTAATGTTGAACCTTGCTTTCATCCATCACTAGCTACTTCAAAGTCCTTGCTATCTTTTCTTCTTGATAAAACCCACTTATTCTACCTTGGTAAGATGAGATTGTGTGATGCATGGAAAAAAGCTAGGGTTATGAAATTCTGAAGAATTTTGGAGCTTAATCAGTAAGTAGCATATTGATTTGTAGTTGTAAATGAATCAAATATGATGAATGATTTTAGATTGTATGATCATGATTATGGAGTTACATATATGTAACGTGGGTGTAAAATAAAAGGTTTATGTTCTAAATTTTAGTGTATTAATATTAGTCATAAGTTGTTTAATAACAAGCATTTATGATGAGAGTTTAAGGGATGAATGATTATGACAAAGAAGTTGAAATATGATGATGCATGGATGAGGAAGTAAGTAGGGTTATGTTTTGCTTTTGTGTTTATGATAAGTAATAATTCATAAATTGCTATACAGATGCTTTAGAGGTAGAATGAACATTATAATGGTGTTTAAAGTTGAAAAGTGAAAAGAAGTCTTTATGTCCTATGTTTGTGTTGAAGAAGAATGTAGGAAATTGATAAATAAATGTATATGATGTGTTCATATTTTGAGGATATGAAAGCCATGAGTTATAGCCTTAATTTGTGAGGAAATAGATTGAGAATTTAAGGTATAAAGTGTAAGAAAGGTGTTGGAGTAATATTCTTGAAATGAGAATTTGGTACAATAATAAATGATGATGAAATGTTTTGTTTTTGTAAGATTGATGAACCTTCAGTTATAAGTTGTCTTACGAATGATATTGACATAGTTTTGATGTAAAAATGAAGAGGTTATGAATCTTAAATGATGAACTATGAAAATGAATTGTTGATGTATTATGGATGAGATATACTTTGGAAAGAGTTAGGATTGTATGTATGATGGGATTAAGTAAAAGATGATGAATCATATGAGTTGAGTTTTGAGAGTTTAATGCAATCAATATGGTAGTTGAAGTAGTATGTGATGAGGTTGCATAAATGGATGTAAAATCTAGAAAAACTAGAATGTAAATCACGCTTATATGTATGCTGAATTCATGGAAGAAAATGCAAGGCATAATTGTGGCCCTCGCTCTACGATCGCGGCGTATCAAAACTTTGGTTCTTTCACTAATCTTAGCCCCTTTGACAAAACTTCTGAGGAAGAATGTGCCATTTAGATGGAATGATGACCGTCGGAGGAGTTTCGAGAAGTTAAAGCATCGATTGACTAGAGCATTGATGTTGACTATTCCCTCTGGATCTGGAGGTTATGTGGTGTATAGTGATGCTTCGTATCAAGGATTGGGATGTGTACTGATGCAGTATGGAAAAATGATAGCATATGCATTGAGACAATTAGGGTTTCATAAGATTAATTATCTGATATATGATTTAGAGCTTACTATAGTGGTTTTTTTCTCTATGGATATGGAGACACTATCAGTATGGAGAGACATTCCAAATATATACTGATCTTAAGAGTTTGAAGTATCTGTTGAGTCAGAAGGAGTTGAAAATGAGATAGAGGAGTAGGTAAAGTTATTGAAAGATTATGACTGCATGATTCAGTATCATCTGGGTAAAGCTAATATGGTAGCTAATGCACTAAGTATAATATCCTATAGTAGTTGGTTCAAGTACAATTATCGAGGTTACCGAGCCTAGTTCAATTGAGAGCATTAAATATTGAGTTGAATCTAGAGTAGAATGAGACATTGATAGCTACATTGAAACTAAGACCAGTTTTACATGACAGAATTAGAAAAGTTCATAGTAAAGATTTAAAAAACGTGAAACTTATTGAGAAGTTGAAGGTGAACCTAAATTTTGAGTTTGAATTTAGAGATGAAACATTGTGGTTGAAGCATAGATTATGTGTACCTGATATTGAGGATCTGAGGAAAGAAATTCTTGAGGAAGCACATATAGTTGCTTATGATATACATCCTGGTACTACAAAGATGTATAACACACTGAAGTAGTATTTCTGGTGGTTAAGGATGAAGAAGCAAGTAGCTGACTATGTTGTTAAGTGTATAACTTGTCAGCAGATTAAGGTTGAGCATCAAGCTCTGGTTGGTAAGTCATATTCACTAACTATACTGGAGTGGAAATGGGAGCGAATTATGATGGTTTTCATTATAGGATTACCGAGGGCTCCGAGGCAACATGAAACTATATGGGTTGTAGTGGACCGATTGATAAAGTCGACCCATTTTTTCTGGTGAGAGAGAATAATTCACTAGATCAATTAGCCTGGAGGTATGTGAACAAAGTAATGAGGTTGCATGGGGTTTTATTGTCCATTATATCAGACAAGGATCTTAGATTTACTTCAAGATTTTGGAGGAGTCTACAGTCGGCTATAGGTATAAAGTTAAACTTTAGTACTGCATTTCATCCTCATACAGATGGGCAGAGTGAGAGGATAATAATGACTATTAAGGAGATGCTCAGAGCTTGTGTATTAAAGTTTCAAGGAGTATGAGATCACTATATAGGTCTGATTGAGTTGGCTTATAACAATCACTATCACAGTAGTATCCAAATGGTTATGTATGAGGCGTTATATGGCAGAAAGTGCCGATCGCTTCTGTACTGAGATGAAAAGGGTCTAAGAACTATTAAAGGTCTAGAACTGATTCAAGACACGATTGATAAATTGAAACTGATCAAGAATAGAATTAAAGTGGCTCAAGATAGGCAGAACAGTTATATGCATCAACACCAAAAGGATATAGAATACAAAGTAGGAGATAGAGTGTTTTTGAGAGTATCACCTTGGCGAGGAGTACTAAGGTTTGGTAAAAAGGATAAGCTTAGCCCTAGATACATTGGCCCTTAGGAGGTCATTGAGAGAATTGGACCATTGGCATACAAGTTAGCACTACCTATTAAGATCCATTAGATACACAATATGTTCCATATAAGTATGCTCAGGAGATATTGTTCTAATCTGACACTTGTATTACTGACCCATAAGGTTGAAGTTATAAGTAATCTGAGTTATATCGAGGAATCAGTAAATATAGTGGGATATCGATGAAGCAATTGAAGGACTGAGTAATTCCATTGGTGAAAGCCTTTTGGAAGAATATCTCGAGTAAGGAAGTTATATAGAAAATGGATGAGTATATGAGGAAACAATATCCCTACCTATTTTATCAATCAAATAGAAATTTCGAAGACAAAATTAAATTTAAGGAGGGGAGAATTCTAGTATCCCGTTTTCTCATATTAAGGGCTATAACCGTAAAATACAATAAATGAGAAATAGTATCAAGAAATCAAGAAATGCATTTCATGCTCATGCGTAATAGTAGCATACACAAACATATGATCATTAAATTTTGTGCACATTTCAATTTGTGTACATGCACTCAATTGACATTTTTTGAGTATAAATGATTTTAATTTTATTATGATGTGAATTGTGGATTATATTTCTTAAAAATTGATTTGGTGAATAAAATTATTGATTTAGAGTTTTGGGTGAAATTTGAGAATTTTATGAGATTATGGGTTTTTCGGACTAGGAAAAATGCAAAGTTGTAAGACAATTGATAAATGGTAGTTGAAATAAGTGTCAAAAGACAATAGAAATAATTGATATATGGTAGTAGGAATTAATGATAAGTATCATAGAAAATTGGGAGACAATTGGATTAAAAATTGTAGAGAAATAGACTAGATATTAAAAAGGGATCAAATGGAACCATGGGGAGGTAATAAGTTGCAGTGACAGGTGTTACTACCACTCACCACTCATCCCACACTATTCTTACATATGAAAGAATAACATTTTTATTATCTTTCATTCTTATTTTACGACAAATGCTTCTTTTCTTCATCTTCTTCATCTCTTCTTCTTTATTTTCGCAACACTCTCTTCTCCAAGCATCAACGTTGAGCCTTGCTTTCATCCATCACTAGCTACTTCAAAGTCCTTGCTATCTTTTCTTCTTAAAAAACCTACCTATTCTACCTTGTTAAGATGATGATTGTCTGATGCATGGTAGAAGCTAGGGATACAAAATTCTAAATAATTTTGGATCTTAATCAAGTAAGTAGTACATTGATCTTCATGGGAAATTATAAATGAATCAAATATGATGAATGATTTGGGATTACATGATCATGATTATAGAGTTACATATTGTTGGGCCCGGGTCCTGTTGCTTATCCCGAGTCTACAATTTGAGACGATCGAGTAACCATCATATGAGAGGGTAGTCGAAAGCTTCAATTCATAAGAAAAATTTCAGCGTCAGCACTGGTGGGTTCGCTATGGCAAACTAAATGTTTCATCGTGTCGAAACTAGGGATTGTTTTCAAGGATCTTTCGGGAAAAGTTCGCCGTGGCGAAACTAGGAAATATTTCTAAGGACTTGTCGAGAAAAGTTCACTGCAGCCAACTTCTGACTTTGCTGTGGCAAAGTTCTGAGGTCGAGGAAAATGCACCTTTAGGAAAGGTTCACCATGGCCTAGTCCGGCTTTGCCGTGGCGAAACCTTCAAATCCGCAACCCTGACCCAACTTTTCATCACTAATTTGCACATGCCTTTCGTCAACCAATAACAATTTAACCAAAAGATAATTATATACATACACAAAAGAAACTTCTTCAATTCTTGATCTCATTACTAAATCAAAATAAAGTTTGAATATAGCTTTAGTTACATATCAACAATCCACGTCAATAACTTAATATAAAATACAAATGGATGTTTATGTTTGATAGGCTTATAAAGCTACCTAAAAATAGTCGAACTAACTTAGTTACTAGATGTAGCTATCTTGGAGTTGCCAATGTCTTGCAAGGAATCAACAACCTTCTTGTTTTACACAAGAGGAGTGAAAATAATGGGTTGAGCTACACAGCTCAGTGGCTAATGAATTTATAGCCGTTGGTAACGAGCCACACAAAATTCAACCACACATAAATATATATCTATATCTCATTTTATCTAGCAATTCAATCATCAACCGTTCTAACTCAAAACTCCTAGTTAAACGAAATGATATCATATAACACATAACATGTATAATTAACCATCAAACATAATCACTCAAATACGTATCATGCTTAACAAATCAAATGGAATGCACAAACAAATGGCTTGAGAGTCCCATGGGTCGAAAGGGAGAAACCGAAGTTTACACCATAAACAAAATGAGTTTGTTTCTTAGGGGCTCATATCCCATAAGCGGGCAGCTGGGAGAAGGCTTAAAGTCAACGTGCACGTAATGAACGAAACGGTTTCTCTCTTGCCCAAACACAAGCAAATTCTTATGCTTAATTCGTTTCATCACATGTTCATACTTTCATGCATCTTATGTTTTTTCATTTTTTTCAATTATGCGAAATGTCATAGCATCTTTCAAGGTATGACATAAGAATACATCATAATACGTTTTTCCAACATTCACAATAAGTCAAATTTAAGAAATTAAACATACACATAATTAGGCAATTTGCTCATCTCAACAATAACTATAAACATATTACCCACCTAATTCGTTTGGAAAATCCAACTCAATTGTGCCTTTCCTCTTGCTCTTAGATGGGGTGTTCTTGGTTTCCTAAAATAAACCAATTTCTCATTCAACTCACATTCAAATGGAAATTCATTAAGCTTCAATAATTAAGAATAAATAAAGAATATCAAGCCTAGACTTAACTTACCCATAATATATCTAGGCTAGAAAACTAAAACCTAGTTTAGAAATCCATGAAAAATCAAATGGGTTTCTCTTCTTCTCTTCTTTCTTCCAACACTAACCCATTTCTCTCTCTAATCCTTTTGGTTTTTCTACCTAAACAAGAAGAAGAGAGGAAACTTACCTAAAACAAGTTGGTTTCTCTTACTTTTCTTCTTTCTCCTAGCTTCCATGAATATTCTTCTTCTTTTCTCTTCTTTACGACAATTTTCTTCTTCTTTCTCTCTTCTCACAATTTTCTTCTTCTTCTTTCTTATTCAAGACTACATTTTGTCTTGATTTTCTAAATTTACCCTTCATTTGTCATGTTCTTCCAATTTTTCCATTCTCTTTTCTCTTATGACCATTACACTAATTTAATTCTAATATCTCTAATTAATAACCTTAAATTCTATTCATACTTGCTAAATTAATGACTAAATTTAAAAAATAACTAATTAAATAAATAAATAATTTAAGAAAAATTTGGGGTCCTACAATTCTCCTCCCCTTAAAGAATTTCATCCTCAAAATTCTTACCTGAGTCTACAATAAGGTGTGGATACTTCTCTCTCATGGCTTCCAAAGGCTCCCATGTTGCCTCCTCTCTTGCATGGTTTTTCTATAAGACTTTAACTAGCTTCACAGTTTTGTTTCTCAAGACCTGTTCCTTTGAATCTAGAATCTCTATTGGTTGTTCCTCATAAGTCAAATATTTTCTTAATTGAACCTTTGAAAGTTGGACTATACGTGAAGGATCTAATCGGTATTTTCCCAACATCGATATATGGAAGACAATGTGAATCTTAGATAATTCTGATGGCAATGTTAACTTCTAGGCTAGAGGCCTAATCTTATTAATAATCTTAGAAGGGCCTATATATCTTGGACTGAGCTTGCCCTTTTTACCAATTCTTGAAACTCCTTTCTATGGAGAGGCTCTAAGAAACACCTTGTCTCCAATTTCATATTCCATCTCCTTTTTATGTGCATCCGTATAACTCTTCATCCTATCTTGAGCTACTTTAAGTCTCTGCTTCACCAATTTAATCTTATCAACTGTAGCTTGTACCAACTCAGGCCCTAAAAGTCTCCTTTCGCCTTCCTCATCCTAACAAATAGGAGTTCTGCATCTCTTACCATACAAGGCTTCATAAGATGCCATTTGAATTCCCAAGTGGTAGGAATTATTGTATGCAAACTCAATTAAAGGTAAATGATCATCCCATGAGCCTTTGAAGTCCATAACACAAGCTCTTAACATTGCCTCCAATGTTCTTATTGTCCTTTCTGATTGACCATTTGTCTATTAGCGAAAGGTTATGCTAAAATGTAATTTAGTTCCCAAAGCTTCTTGCAAACTTTCCCAAAATCTCAAAGTGAATCTGGGATCTCTATTGGAGACTATGGAACTTGGAATCCTATGAAGTTCGATTATTTCATCTATGTATTTTTGGCCAAGGAATTTAAAGAATTCATCTATCTGATAGGCAAGAAATATGTTGACTTGGTTAGTCTATCCACAATCACCCATATTGTGTCATGCTTCCTGTTGGTCCTTGGTGATTCCATTAAGAAATCCATCGTAATCTTTTCCCATTTTCATTTCGGAATAGTCAAAGGCTTTAAGCTTACCGGCGAGTGCTTGATGTTGTGCTTTAACTTGTTGACACACCAAGCTTTTTCCAACATACTTTGCAATATCTTTCTTCATCCCTCTCCACCAGAAATGTTCTTTTAAATCTCCATACATTTTGGTACTTCCAGGATGCATTACATATGGTGCATTATATGCCTCATCAAGAATTTCATCCTTCATCTCTTACATATTCGGAATACACATTCTATTACCAACCACCATCAATCTATCCTCTCTCATTTCTATTTCCAAAGGCTTACCATTTTTTATTTCTCCTATGAGCATGCATAAGTACTCATCTTGCTCCTCCAATTCCATAATCTTCTCATTCAATACTGGCCTTATTCTAAAATTAACTAGTATACCATCGGATTCAACTTGCCTCAATGCCACCTTCAATCTAGCCAATTCCTTCAACAAGGGAAGATATACCATCTTCACATGTGCCATGGTAGCTTTCCTTCTCAGTGCATCAGCTACTATATTGGCTTTCCCCGGGTGGTAATCTATCATCAAGTCATAGTGTAACATCCCGTCCCCATATTAAAGAATTGAATCTTGATTTCAAGAATGGAGAAAATGGC
>JAOSBO010000008.1:39650522-39662071 GCA_027563915.1 Erythroxylum rotundifolium | reverse complement strand
GAATGATAAACCTTAAAGAACTCTTTAAGTCCAGGGTTTTAATCAATGAACTCCATTTCTTAAAACCTTGTTGAATATATCCTAGTGTGTGTAATGGACAAGTTAATGTAAGTGGTCAATTTGGATCAAGCATGATCTCAATATCAAACACAACTAGGCAGATAAAAGAGCATTAACATAATCACCAGAAAGACATAGATGAAAACTTCATATATTGAGCATCTAAGTTCTACATAAACAAATCCATACAAAGTACATTGTTCAACTCTTGATTAAACTCTAATCAAGAAAAGTTTAACTATAAGGCATAAATCATAACTCAGGAATCTATAACAATGTAATCAAACTTGACAATGTAAAACAACTCCTTTTTAAAGCCCATCGAACTCAAGCCATCGCCACATCTTCAAAGGGAAATGGTGTTTAGCCGAGCATCACTTCGGGAGCACTCACTACTGTAAACACTCCGGCAGCATCCATAGCCGCAACAACCAAGTGAGAGCGACGATGAGAAGTGAAGAAGATCGGTGATAGATGAAGGTCGAGAGTGAAAATGTCGAGTGTTTTTGTCAGCTTTCCCCTCCCGAATGTGTTTTCTGTCTTTCCTCTCTCCCTGTCCATCCCCGAATGACCTAATTTGGCATGTTTTTAAATGTAGGGTTGCGATTCGGGTTAGAACAGTGAGAGAATTTTCCAAATATGGTCAGGTTTTCGATGTTTCACCGTGGAGTTGCGTCTTTCCTGGATCCTTCGCCGCAGCGTGGGAATTAATCTTCACCGCAACGAGCTTTCCCCGCAAGTTTCAGCTATTCTTCGTTCTTCGCCATGGCGATAGATGGGCTCGCCACGACGTTCTTCTCTCGAAGGCTATCTCTTGGTGACTTCAATTCAACATGTTGACTTCCTTCTCCTTTAGCATCCTACAATAAAAAAATAGCAATTTGCAGTATCAATTGTTCTTAGAAAGCTTAAGAGACGCAATTAATACCAATTGTGAAAATTTTTACTATCAAATTGCATTAAATAAAAGTGCACACTCAAGAATTAATTTCAGCACAAAATCAAAAATTAGGAGTCGAAAAGAATAGTAAAGGCCATAAAAGTGTTGCCATTTTAGATAATAAACTTGCTCTCAATCACAATGCAATAAATCATTTTGGGATCTAGAATCATCTCAATATCAAACACAACTAGGCAAATAAAAGAGAATTAACCAAATCACAAATAGACATATATGAGACTTCATATATTCAAGTTCCAAGTTCTACATCAACAAATCTCAATAACACATTGAATGTCCAATACTTGATTAAACTCTAATCAAGAATATTCTACTACAAATTACAAATCCTAAACCTAGTAGTTCATAACAATGTAGCTGAACATGGACTAAACTACTCTCCTTTGAAGCCCATTGAACTCTAGCCATTACTACATTTTCAAAAGGAAAGAGGTGCTTAGCCAAGCATTACTCCAAGAGAATTCACAACTAGAAATCAACTGGAGGCATCCATGTTAACAACTGTAGGGTGAGGAGTTGACGATGAACTGGAGGAGAGTGGATGGTGGAATGTCCGAAGGTTTAGAGAGGGAGAGTGTTTTCCCCGCCCCGGCGAGCTTTCCCCGCAAGTTTCGCCTATTCTTCGTTCTTTGCTGCGGCATCAGATTCGATCGCCGTGGCGTTCTTCTCTCGAAGGCTATCTCCTGGTGACTTCAATTCAACATGTTGACTTCCTTCTCCTTGAGCATCCTATAATTAAAAAAAAAAGCAATTTGTAGTATCAATTGTTTTTAGAAAACTTAAGAGACACAATTAATACCAATTGTGACAATTTTTACTATCAAATTGCACTAAATAAAAGTGCACACTCAAGAATTAATTTCAGTACAAAATCAAAAATTAGGAGTCGAAAAGCATAGTAAAGGCCATAAATGTGTTGCCAATTTAGATAATAAACTTGGGCTCAATCACAATGCAATAAGTCATTTTGGGATCTAGAATCATCTCAATATCAATCACAACTAGGCAAATAAAAGAGAATTAACCAAATCACAAATAGACATATACGAGACTTCATATATTCAAGTTCCGAGTTCTACATTAACAAATCCTAATAACACATTGAATGTCCAATACTTGATTAAACTCTAATCAAGAATATTCAACTACAAATTACAAATGCTAATCCTAGGAGTTCATAACAATGTAGCTGAACATGGAATAAACTACTCCCATTTAAAGCCCATTGAACTCTAGCCATTGCTACATTTTCAAGAGGAAAGAGGTGCTTGGCCAAGTATTACTCCAGGAGAATTCACAACCAGGAACCCATTCGAGGCATCCATGGTAGTAGTTGTAGGGTGAGGAGTTGACGATGAAGTGGAGGAGGGTGGATGGGGGATGCCTGAAGGTTTAGAGAGGGAGAGTGTGTTTTTTCTTATCACTGTGTCAGCTTTCTCTTAAACTAAAATGGTAGGTTTTTAAAAGAAAATAGGTTATGGATCAGATTGCACAGTGGGTAAACTTCCAAAAATGGTTTGGGTATTCGCAGGTTCACTGAGGAGACAGATAAGTTCGCCGTGGCAAACTTTTCCCGAAACTTTTAACTGCATTGTTGGTTCTTTTGCTGCGGCGAACTTTTCTCGAAAGTTCTACTTGGAATTCTTCATACGTCGCTGCGACGACACATCCTTTTCGCCTTGGCGAACTTCTTGTTGCACCTGTTCAGTTGTTGACTTGACTTCAGCCTTTCCTTGACTCTACATCTTCTTGAGTCTCTTCTCCTTGAGTCTCCTATAATGAACAAATGGTAGTTGTAGTATCAATTGTTCTTAGAAAATTAATTAGTATAATTAATACTGATTTGTTGCAAATTTTACTCTCAAACTACATAAAATAAAGGTAGACACTCAAGAGTAAAATTAAGCATAAAATCTAGAAATATGAGCCAAGAAGTGTAGTAAAAGTCATGAAAATGTCACCAATTTATATAATAAACTTAGGCTCAATCAAATGGATTGTGTTTCATATGCTTATGATTCGAGCATAAAAAGCAGGTTTTAAGCCAATCCTAGTGATGGTCGATAAAGAGCTATAAAAGCATCTTAAAGTACTTAAAAAGAACTAAAGACATTTGATTGGTCTATGGAGGAGCTAAACTAAGAGTTCAGGGGTATTCAAATGCTAGCTTTTAGTCAGATCCAGATGATAGTGGATCATAGTCAGGGTAAATCTTCACTTTAAATGGTGGTGTCATAAGTTGGAAGAGTTCTAAACAAACAACCATTATAGATTCTACAACTAAGGCAACATAAATTTCAAAGTCAGTGGCGGCAAATGAAGCAGTTTGGATCAAGAAGGCCATCATTGAGCTTGGAGGGATTCCTAGCACTATTGAGCCTATAGTATTATACTATAACAACAATGATAACATTACACAGACAAAGGAACTAAGTCTCATCAACAGTCCAAAAATGTATTCAAGAGGTTTTATTTTATTAGGTAAATAGTGGATCATAAAGATATAACATTGCAACGAGTTCCTACCAAAGAGAAATCCTCTAACTAAGTCATTGTCTAAGAAGAGACATAATCAACATATAAATGGATATGACATTGGATGTGTAGCTAATTGGTTTTAATGCAAGTGGGATATTGTTAATTTATACCCTTGTAGCTAATCAATTAGTTACAATTTTAGGTATGAAATTATTATTTTAATTAATAGAGGGATTCTTTATCTTTATTTATTATATTAACTATTTTTTATGTTTTCATACTAAAGGTAAAATCAGAATAATTACTATGTAATTAAAGTTATGATGAGAACATAATTATGAGATTCAATTTGTATTTGTTTATTATTCCCAAGTTGTTCTTAGTTGTAATTTCATCAAGACGGGATGTTTATAAAAGAATAAAGCTAACACATGTTATGTTTTTTTCTTATGAATGAAGTAATTGATCTCATAAATTAAAGTATGAAAATACTTAAAAACACATATGGGTGCTTATTAAACAATAAGCTCATTAAGTTGATCCTATTATGAGGATACCAAATAGAATATTACTTATGTGTATGTGAAATTCCTCATTATAATGGTTATACAATTGATCATTAGACTTAAGATTACCAAGGTATTTTATATAGGAATTACTATGTTATAATGCTACTTGTGACCTTTCCTACTTAAGGTAGCTCCACTAGTAGTACTTATGAACCATATAAAGATAGCTGAGTAAGTCAACAAAGGATTCATTATGATAAAGTAATTAGAGAGAATGTTCTACTATTCTTAATTAATAATAGTCTAAGGAATTCTTTGACTAGAATGAATTGACATTTGAAAAGTTATTTTCAAATATCAATTATAAATAAATTACTAATTAGCAAGAATAAACATGATTAGATTCAAAAGAGTATACATTATATCCATACTCTGTCCAATTAGAACGGTATATGAAAAAATGATTAAATTATACATCATAGTCGTGCATAGACGGGTTAAGACAAACCACTTTAACATTCCTAATATTTAGGTGGTCATGACATGTTGCTAATCGTCAATCTTGATCTATGATATAAATTGTTTAATTGGATAATTAAATATTCATTAAATAAGGTTTTTAGTTATCTAATTATAATTATAATTTATAATCATTGACAATATATTTGAAACCTAATACATAAAGAGTAGTTTAAAAGAGAAAATTCAATTTTCATTAAGTTGGACCTAATTGTAAAGTTTGAGAAACTTTAGGAATCAAGCATTAGATATTTGATTTCATTAAAAGTAAATTAAATTATAGTTAGAGTTTAATTTTAATTATAATTAAATTATTTAATTATAGTAAAATTAGAAATCTAATGCTTTTTTATTTATAGGAATAAGTATAAGGGAGCTAGCACTTCTACTAATTTCTTCTTGAAGAGTTGAATGTCTTTTTACCACTATGTGGATAATGATAGAGGTTGAATGTGTGAACAGCTCGTGGTTAACATATCGAAAAAGTTTCAAAAAGACTTCAATAGGAATTTTGAATCTTGTATGATTTCATATTTTATAATTCGTGTTTTTCAAGTCATTCAATTGTTGTGATTCGATAAAAAATCATAAAAATTGTATTTTTTTTATTACACTCATGATTGATTCAATCACGGTCGGTGTCTTCTTCTCTCATACTTAAGCCCCAAAACTTATTAATCTTTCATTTTGCATTTTTTGGTTCATTTTTTACAGAATTAAGAATTTTTGGATTATGGTTAACATATCGAAAAAGTTTCAAAAAAATTGAACAGGAATTTTGAATCATGTATGATTTCATATTTTATAATTCGTATTTTTCAAGTCATTCAATTATTGTGATTTGATCATAAATCATAAAAATTTTATTTTTTCATTACACTCATGATTGATTCAATCACGGTAGGTGTCTTCTTCTCCTATACTTAAGCCCCAAAACTTATTGTTCTTTCATTTTGCATTTTTTGGTTCAATTCTGACAGAATTAAAAAAAATTTTAATTTTGGTTCCACCACAGTTTCTAAATGTAGTCACATGTTTGGATCTATGACTAAACAACTACAGGTTAGAAGAAACAGTGGTTCCAACACAGAAATAGATAAGCAGAAAAAGGGTTACGGTAGAAAACTACTTATATGGTATAAATTTTACTGTCCAATAATAACCTTATCACAATTAGGATTTTCCATCAGACCCTTAATTAATAGAAGGAAGTTTAACATATGTATGTCCCCGACTCTACCAATGCCGACTCTTGTGTCTCCTCGACTCCTTCCTATCTAGGTAAACTCCTCCCTCTATCTTCCTTAAATTTCCGCCCAACTTCCTTAATAAAACTGGCAGAATTATCTTGGACAGGCGAGATAGAGACAAAGCCTCATTAGGTTCCAGGGATGGTGTGAAGTTTTCTATCCCTTTTTGTTGTCGAATTTCCCAACCATAAGTTGAGAACTTCAATAATGTCATTCTATTTAACTTCAAGAAATAGTTTTTACAGATGATATGCTGTGAGAGAAGATAGAGACATTGTAGATGAGTGTAGAGAAGTCAGTATATAAAAAGAAGTTAAGAAGAAACAAGTTTGTTTCGTGAAATTAATTTATAGGTGTAATGGTAGGTATGGTGGTTCTTATAGAAATTGATTGATTGATTGACAGATTGATGCTTTTGTGATATAAATAAATCAAAGAGAGATTGTGGGGCCTTGTGTACTAATAAGATGGAAAATAATTAATATCATTGTTTAATAATATCATTTGCTAGTAACTTTTGCAATATAACGACCCTAAACTCTTAACTTTTTCCTTTATGTGCACGATATTGATATAGAGCAAAAAGATATCTAGAGACCTGAATATTTCATTTTGTACGTATGCAAACATTGCACATGGTTGTTCAGGCATTTATAACACATTTTTCTTATTCTTGAAGTCCAAACACAATTGTCTTCATATTGAGAAGAAGACAAAACCCAGAAAAGCACAAATGAAAAGAAAGGGACAAAAGCTAAAATAGTGGGCAAAAAAGCAATATATATGTATTAAAGTTGTATGATGTAGCGTAAAGGCTATTATTTGATAGCTACCTATGAATATAGGTATTTTTGCTTTGGTTCGCTTGTGTGAATGCTGAGAAAAGTAAAGTCTACAATGAGTAGAACCAGCAGGACTGACAGATATGTAGGCAAGGAATTTATATGTTATTCCTGCATTCTCATCTCCATCTGACATCCACAGTAAACCATCAACACAATTATCCTATCGAAGCTAATCTTGGTGATATCAGTCAATTTCATATTCAACTAGTTCAATTATAACTCAATATGTTAATTGTTAAAATTTAGAAATTGGGGTTGGGAAAAGGTTTAGTAATTGCTTACACAGGCATACATGTTGGTTGCACTTATATTATGTGATCTACTTGCCAAGTTTTGTTTCTCATTGGTTGTTGGTAGCCTATAAGTGGGGGTTGTTTCTATTTTGTAACTTTTTGCATTAGACCTTCCCAGGCCCCACCTGGACACATATTGCAATTTTTTAAGACTTTTATTATACTGATTTTTTTCCTTTTGCTGCAGTAGCTTTTATATTTGAATGACTACTTGTTGCGGTAACTTTTATATTGCTTTATGATAGTTGAACCCAATTATTATCATCCTAATTAATTTTTTACATGTTATTTGTAGATCGCGAGTCAAAGGAATCTTACACATCCAGAGAAAGCTCAATAGGATAGTCCAAATAGAAATGGTTATTTAGGCCCTTATAGAAACCAAAGGTATCACCTCCCAGAATTCCATCGTGGTAGTGCACCGAGTGGACTGGAGGAGGCTTTTAATCATATTCATTCATCATTGAGGAGCGTGATTGGAAGGACCTTTGGTGTATGGAAGAAGAAGTGGGGCATACTTGAAACAATGCCGGGATATCCATTTGATAAGCAAGTGAAAATTGTGGTCGCGATTAAGGCACTTCACAATTATATTTGCCATCATTCTTAAGATGATCCTCATTTCAAAAAATATGACGTGGATGAAGAGCTTAATTTCTGCGATGAAGATGATGTAATACATGATAATATTTGCTCTTCTGGTCAGGTAGACGAAATGGCTAGTATTCGTGTTGCTATAACTATGAGCATGGTGAATGTGTAAATTTCATTTGCGTTTACATTAACATGAACAATTTATACTTTATCAAATAGTTTATTCTCAATTTTTATTTTCTTTATTTTAATTTAATATTTTACTATTTATAATTTTAATTATATAATATTAAAAGAACCTCAATTTATGAAATATCCCAAAGATATCTTATTACCATGGAATTTTATTTTAAATTATCATTTTTTCAATAATATAAATAAGCACATATCAAGGAAAAGATAGCGATGGATATGATATGTTATATATTTCTCCAAATATATCTCTTGCTAATAGTATTTAAGGTGAGATATTTTATTTACTAAATTTATTTTATTTATATTTTCTTATTTTAGTTTAATGTTTTATTATTTATAATTTAAAATTTATATGACTAATAATATATTTTTTAATTATTTATACAACAATTAATAGTTTATTAAATCAATGGGCTTTTTAGTCATTTTATTTGTTTTCAACAACCACAATTACACTTGTCAACCACTTATTTTCATATTTTAGCAGTTATCAAAACAACAATTCCAAACACATAAGCAAGTTGATTTCGGCAGGTTATCAACCACAATTGTTCTCCCAAACCAAGCCATTTGGATTATGTCAACAAGCCTTTTTGCTTTTGACTTGAACGCAATTCCATCTTCGTTTTGACATCGTTTTGTTTATTCAATTGTAGTTTTAAAGTTTTCTTTTGAAAATTTTATTTTTTCTAATCAAAATTATTTAATTATTAATAAAAAATTATTTATAAGTACCATATTTTATTTAAAAATAAAAACATATAATCCTCAAATAAATTATGTATTTTAATAATATCATTTATTTTATTAATTTTATATAATAATAAATATGATGTATTATTCAAAAATTTATTGATATAAATACTTATAACAATCAAAAATTTTATTAGAGTGATAAATTGATTAATAACAACAAACTTTTAATTATTATTATTATTATTATTATTATTATTATTATTATTATTAATGTAAAAGAATAAATTACAAAATTACAAACAAAATGATATTCATTTATAAAACTATAGATTTACTATTTAAAATAAAATATCCAATATTTCATAAATATTAATAAATAATAAAATTTTAAGAATCTGCATATTTTATTTTATTTTAATACATTTCTGTAGATAAAATTTAATTTTTTTGTTGGATTATTAAATTATAATTGTCATATATTATTATAATTATATAATAGTAAGTAATTTAATAAAACATGTCTAACTAATAACGAAATTAGTTTATGATAAAAACCAATATAAAAAATCAAAACGACTACTTTTTATTTTATTTTTATGAATTATGGTAACACAAAGAAGAAAAATATTTAGGAAATTCAAGCATGCTTCTTTACTAATTTTAAAAGCTGAAATACAAAATTAAAAATAATAGTGGAATCAAATAACTTCCCAGGGTCTTCCTTATACGTCAATAAGTTTTAAATCCTTTTTTTAATTAGAATCTTCACTATTTCTATAATTAAATGTTATTTAACGTTATCAGGTTTTGTTATTATTAATAAGGCCTTAAAAACTTCACTAGATATTAGTTTTTTGGTAGATTGTTATTGCTTCTAAAGTCTTAGAAACTGTTTTGTGATTTCATTTCTAGTTCAAAATGTGGTTTAACTAACTTGATATCTAAATTATAGGTGTTAAATTAGTGCTTTTGTTGCCCAAAATATCTTGTGACTTTATTTTAGAACACGTTGCTTCTTTTGTGATATGTACTCGTGGCTTTCCCCTTGTAATTTAATGTTCTTTTAATTTCGAAGAAAAATTAATTCCTTGCTGATATTACCAAATAGTCAATCCTTCTTTGGGATAGTTATCAAGTGTTAGGCAATTTTAATTTTCTTTTACATGTTCCTTATTATGAATATATGATGAATAATACTGTTGTACCTTTTAGGCCCAATGCATTATATATTCCCGTTACCTTAGTGTATTCTTTGTCTCTATAATTATAAATGTCTTTGCCTTCATATGACATCTATCTTGTATTTCAAGATTTTGGGGTTGCGCTATTATAGGAAAATGAATAGAAGAATAGAGAATTAAAAAAATAAAACGACACTAAGAGTCTAAATCTAAATGCATCGTGCACAAAAGATGCTCATTATTTTTGATAAAAAACGAATCTTAAATACTACAGCTGTAACAGCCCAGACCACCCGCTTGTAGATATTATCCGCTTTGGGCCTTGGTCTCTAGGGTCTCGCACCCTCACGGTTTTGTTTTTCCATGGGCCTTCCCAGGAGGTCACCCATCCTGGAACTACTTTCACCCAAGCACGTTTAACCTCGGAGTTTCGATGGAATCTGGTGCGTTAGGCCATGGAAAACGCGTCTGCAAGGGAGAGGTTCCCACATCCTTATAAGGCATGCTTCATTCTCCTCTCCAGCCGATATGGGATACCCCTAAGTATCAATTATTCATTGTAACAGCCCAGACTACCCGCTTGCAGATATTGTCCGCTGTGGGCGTTGGCCTCTTGGGCCTCGCGCCCTCACGGTTTTGTTTTCCCATGGACCTTCCCAGGAGGTCACCCATCTTGGTACTGCTCTCACTCAAGCACGTTTAACCTCGGAGTTCCGATGGAATCCGATGCTTTAGGCCATGGAAAACGCATTTGCAAGGGAGAGGTTTCCACATCCTTATAAGGCATGCTTCATTCTCCTCTCCAGTCGATATGACCTCTCATCAGGTTCGCAATCTATCTGATCGAAGACTCTCTCAGTGCTCTCAAGCCATCCCTCAGCCTCAGCAAGGTCTGTACTGCCATAAAAATCCACAGCTCCCTACCGTCTCGCGGAAACTCTAGGAGGCAACTCCTCAAATTGAGGCACCGATGACTCCCTACTAGCTCCGACTGATCCTTGGTCAGCTGGTTGATCAACTTGATCACCAAAAACGGATGACCTATACCAAACAAGAATTTCAATCAATTTCCTCATTTCTCAGAATAATTCATGCTTAAACAGTCTATTAGTCCCAACAGATGTCAAACCATGCTCTGATACCACCTAAATATAGCACCCCCTTACCGCAGGGTACACACCGGGACGCCCGCAGGTCATTCCGATACGTATCCTACGATAAGGGTGAACTACGATCAATCACTACTAACACCTCACATAACATCATAATAAAACATCAGTATAAAAATCATAATGTTTTTTAAATCAAAATTTTCCTCATTTCATTTCATCAAAACTAGAAATTTATACATCTGTCATCTTGTACTATTTGTACATCAATACCAAAAACGTAGTACAACATACTACATGAAAGAGGAAAAATACATCAAAGCTATCTAGGTCATCCCAAAAGTCCCAGTTGACAGACCTGTGTGCCATGACTTCTTTCGCTAACACGACCTACTCGGCTAGAAAAGTCCTTCTGGAGCTAGGCGTCTACTCTCGGTCCTGAAAAATATGTTGCAATTTTGGGTGAGTTTGCGAACTCAGTGAGGTAATCATCACCGATGGTCCATTCAATTCATGCAGCAATCAAGCTCATCACAGGTATTTCATAATTTAATAGAAATCAGAAGTATCTCAAGGTTCCACAATTAACACTTTTATTTTCACGTAAGGCAATCTTCCTTTCACTCAAACAAAAGGGATTTAACCAAATGCATATGTAATGCGCATGTGACACTGTCCCAATTTATTACGGTGTTGTGACCGAGCGCCTGAAATGTCCAAATGTGGGCACATTAATCGTTGAGTCAGAGGCTATGAATCACTGTGGGGCTCGAAGCCCGAATATAAATGTTGAGCTTTTAGCTCTCGGTGGCTGCTCCGGTCATAACTGTCATTATCTGATCATGCATTCATGAATGGA
>JAOSBO010000008.1:39595015-39635803 GCA_027563915.1 Erythroxylum rotundifolium | reverse complement strand
GGCCGTTTAACCTTTAGTTCACAGTTTTCAGTTTATTTATAATAGAATTTGTTGTTTACCAATTCCATGGCCATACTATTTTGCAGATTATGTATTCTTCTTTTTGCTTGGAGTCAACAATCGCATACAACTATCATCTTCAGGTTTGTGAATTATTAGTAACCTTCATTGTTTTATATATCGGTTGTCGTTTCATTTTGTTTTATAATGTTCACTTAATTGCTGCGTATGAACTAGAACAACATTGTTTACTGCGTGTAATATTAAACATAAGTTTTTAAAACCTAATATAAAACGGAAAATGCATGTTATAACTTTGTTATCTTCTTGTAATGTATAGCTAAATGGATAAGAGTTAGATGTCTTATCGAAATGGTTAACTGAATACGTAGAAGGAGTTAAGATTTTTATGCAATTTATAAAGGATCAAATGGATTAAGATTGTAGTATTTGTTGTCCATGTATTGATTGATTAAACATGAACTTCCAAAGTCAAGATGTGGTATATAATAAGTTGCTCATCCGAGGCATAGACAAATTCTATAGTCCATGGCTTTATCATGATAAACGTAAGGAAGCAAGTTGTAGTAGAAGTGCAGATACATCTTATGGTGGGAGTCACAATAATGATGTTGATGATTGTAATGTGAATGATGATGGTGATGATGGGATTGATGAGATGTTAAACAAATGTCATAATTATATGGAGACTATAAATAAAACAGGAATGCCCAACATATTTGGTAGTATGACCGAAGATAATTTTGGGAAGTTATTAGAAGTTGCTTAAGAACAATTATATCCGGGGTGCTCTAATTTTTCTCAACTCTCATTTGATGTGAATTGTATTTGAAGGTTTATAATAAATGGAGTAACAAGTTGTTTGACATGTTACTTGACTTACTAAATGATGCATTACCTAGAGGATATAACTTACCGAAATCTTAATATGATGCGAAGAAACCGTTAAAGGACCTTGGATTGGGTTATATTTCAATTCATGCTTGTAAGTATGACTGTTTTCTTTATTGGAAGGAAAGTAAAGAACTTCAGGAGTTACTTATTTGTGGTACATCAAGGTGGCGGGTGGATGATGGGAGAGAGAAAAAGATACTGATGAAAAATTTTCGATACTTTCCTATTAAGCTAGGATTACAAAGATTGTTTATGTTAATAAAAATAGCCATAGATATGAGGTGGCATAAAGAGAAATACATTGATGATAATAGTATGTGTCACCCAGTTGACTCAATGGCATGGATAGACATCGATTGGACAAGATTGTCGTAATGTTCTACTTGGATTGGCCTCAGATAAATTTAATCCTTTTGGTAATATGAGTTATTCATATAGCATGTGCCCAGTGATTCTAGTCCCATATAATTTACCTCTATGGAAATGTATGAAGGAGCCTTTTATGTTGTTGTCTTTGCTTATTCCAGGACCTACTGCTCCTAGTAAGGACATCAATGTTTACTTGTAACTATTAATTGATGACTTAAATGATCTATAGGAATATGGATTAGAAACTTTTGATGATGTTGAAGGTAACACATTTACAATGTGTGTTGCTATATTGTGAACTATAAATGGTTTCCCAGCTTATGGGAATTTGTCGGGGTAGAGCACTAAAGGGTATATAGCTTGTCCTGTCTATAATCATCAAACATATTCAATAAGGATACGAAGTAAAATATGGTATACGGGTCATCGTTGTTATTTGAAACATGGGCATAGATGGTGAAGAAGTAAATAGTTTAATGGCACAGTTGAGTCGGGTGAAGCTCCGATGCAGTTGTCAGGTGATGGCATTGTTTACAAACTGTCACATCTAGTTGACGTTACACCTAGAAAACACCTAAGTAATAGAAAATGTAAGATAAATGATATTGAATTGAATTAGACTAAAAAAAGCATATTTTTCAGCTTGCCATATTAGAAGAAATTACTATTGAGGCATAATCTTGATGTCATGCATATTGAGAAAAATGTTATGAGGCCATTTTAGTGACTGTTATGGGAATTGATGGGAAATCGAAAGACAATATTAAGGCTAGACTAGACTTGGAAGATATGAATATTAGAAAAGATTTGCATTTGAGAAGAAGAGATGAGGGATCATACTTTATTCCCCCTACTTGTTACAATATGTCAAAAAGTGAGAAATAAGCATTATGTCAGTTCCTCCAATCAGTCAAATTTCCTAATGGGTATGCATCTAATATAGGCCGTTATATGAATGTTAAAGAGGGAAAAGTGTCAGAGTTGAAAAGTCATAATTGTCATGTACTTTTGCAACGACTACTTCCTATTGGAATACATAGGTGTTTGCCAAAGGATGTGTCTATTACTTTGGGTCAAGTGGGAGAGTTTTTGAAGCAATCATGTTGCAAGACACTTAAAGTTAAAGAGCTTAATAAATTGAAGAAAGACATAGCATTGATTCTATGTAAGCTTAACTATTATTGCCCCTATCGTTTTTCGATATTATGGTCCATTTTGCAATTCACTTACCATATGAAGCAAAATTTGATGGTCCAATTCAATTTTGATGGATGTTTCAGATTGAAAGGTAATTTATATTAAATTCAACAAGTTTTCCTTATGTTATTTGTTAGTAACAATTCCTAAGTTTTCAACTATTTATGTTCAGATTTTATGCTCCCTTAAGCATTATGTACGTAATAGAGCTCGATCAAAGGGGTCTATTGCAGAGGCTTAGATAGCAAATGAATGCTTGAATTTTTGCTCAATGTACTTAACTAATGTGGGGACGAGATTTAATAGACTAGAACGTAACTTTGATTTCAATGATGATGGTGGTTTGTCTATTTTCTCCCAAAATGTTAGGCCGCTTGGTGTGGGTAAATATGTCAAGTTAAGTAAGAATGAATTCAAAATTGCCCATTAGTATATTTTGAACAATTGTGAGAACATCTATACATACATAGAGTATATGTATCCCTTTTCATTCAAACAATCATATTACAATTTCCTTCATTAACTCTGAGATGCTACTATGTTTTTTTTCCAATAGAGAGCACAATGACACAATTCGAGGCAAAGGGATCGTTAATGTTGAAGAAAGAATAGGTAGAAGTTTATATCATGGTTTAGAAATTGAGTAAGTTTCATATTAATTATATATTATGAAAATATAAGAATATGTCTCATCCTCATATTTATTTTCAATTTGTCGTACAGGTGATTCAGTTATATAACCTTAACGTACAAAAACAACATTATATATTTTGACATGTGGGCTTTATATTTGTGGGAAGAAATACACGGGTTGCATTGTTAATGGGTTGCGATATCACATACAAGATTGAGATAGTCGAGTTAGAAATCAAAATAGTGGGGTTGTCATTAAAGGATGTCATGACGATGCAATCATTGACTTTTACAGTGCCATATTTGAAATTATAGAGTTGCACTATATCAAGGATAAGAAGGTTGTTTTATTTAAATGCAAATGGTTTGATTTAACTGTCATGAGGGTGGACGGGCATATTGTTAACATAACTGTTAGTAAGACATGGTATGATAATGATCCTTTTGTCCTTACAACTCAAGTCAAACAAGTTTTCTATGTGAACGATACTGTGTTGGGCAGCAATTGGAAGGTTGTTCAAAAGTTTCAAAAAAGGAATGTCTTTGATTTTTGTGAAAGAGATATTGGAGAATTGGAAATGGATGCTGATGAAGTCTATCAAGATATTGGATTGGAGATCAATAACGAAGGCATTACAGTAGAAGATACAGATATATCATCATTCTATAAGAGAGATGTCGAGCCCAACATAGTTCAATTGGATGAAGTCCAACCCATCTTATCTTACAAACAAATGAAGACTATACTTAGGATGACCTCAATGACAATGACGATACTTTGCTAGAATATATTAGTGGTGAAGAATCAAACAATAATGTACTTAATGATGATGATTGAATGTAAGTTTCACTGTTTGTATTGTTTCAAATGTTAATAACATAATTATAGGTCTTATGTTTTTGATGTTGTAGTTATGTTATTTTACAATGACTATAAGCATATTTTTAATGTTTCAGTTATATTTTTACAGTAGTTGATGATTTTCAAAATCTTGATCATGACGATTTCTGCAAATAAGTTTTTTGTTGTTTGAAATGTTAAGAAGAAAATTGTTTGATGTTGTTGATTTTTTACATAGGTTCACTATAGTGACACCTAGTCGTAACAAAGGACAGAGGGTGGTAACGAACGATGAAGTTTCTCTAATAGAACAACTAGCAAACACATTATTGCATGAGGAAAGTCAACAATAACAACCTTTACCAATATCCTCTGGTAGTCATGAGGGATCTTCAAGTCTGCGATTGATAACCAAACATATTTACATTTATGCTCTTATTACATGTTTAGTGTGTTTTTATCATTATGTTGTTTTTTCAGGTTCTAATAGTGGCCTCAAAAAATGAGGTAGAGGTAAGACAAAAGGAGTAGAGTTGCAACAGATGAATGTTGTAATAAATACGAAGTTGACAGTCATGATTGACTCCATGGAACGATGCCTAGTTGATAAGATCCAAGCTGCAAAATTGGCTAATGAGATAGACGTTATAGTGAGGAATGAGTTGCTTTTCCTTCAACATGTCAGGCAGTTGAAGGAAGACAACTTGTTGTAAAATGCTTTGGATAAAGTTTCGTTAATATTTCAATTCATTTCATTATAAATATTGCAATTTTACTCAACTAAATTTATAGCTTATCTAATACATGTTTTTATAGATGAAGCTTAATATCGTTAACATCGAGCAGCCTAAGGTTTCAAGCAGTATTAGTTCACTATTCAAACAAAGGTCGAAGGACCACAGCTATTGACTTCATAAATATTATCAGTCTTTCCATTCTGATGAATAGGCCAGGAGACATGTGCCGGAAAGGGAGATTGAAGAAAATTGGAATAAAATGTGTGATTATTGGGCTTCACTACAGTTTAAGGTTTGTTTTTTTCTCTTCATATTTTCCTTCCATTAATTGTATTTATACATTTTATTACTAATTCTCTTAAGTTAGGAAAAGTGTCAGAAAGCCAAGGCTAACAGAGCAAAAATGAAGACTCTGCATAACACTGGCTCTAGATCATTTGTCGTTGTTCGACAAGAATTACTAAGTGTAACGTGTTCAATTTATTATTTTATTTTTTAATACAATAAATTCTAATTAGTTAAATTTTATTAAATTCATATTGTAGAGTCAAACATAACTCTAAGGACAACAGTGTGATAAGATCACACTATATAAGCACACACACTATAAGAAAGGTCAAGGCTGGATGTCTGAAGAGACACAAAGTAATTATGTAAGTACAAATAAATTAATATTACAATTTATTTTTCTATACAATATTAACTAATAATTTTTTAGTTAACTTCATTTTCTACTTTACATTGTAGGACAAGATGCAGGAGTTGTTACAGATGTCATTGGCTGAGGGAAATCAGCCCAATGTCGATGACATTTGCAACAAGGTTCTTGGTACATGATTGGGCAATATCTTAGATATGGCCCTAAACCTGTTGATGCGTTTTTGTCACAACCAGCATATGTGACGGTGCTTCAAGAGGAGAACCAGACATTAAACAAAAAATTATAATGTACAGAAGACAAGCCAAATCGTGGACTAAAAGAAATTAGCAAGCTTAAAAAATTGGTTAAACAAATGCTAGGTAATACATATGTTAGTGGTAGTGACTCAGATGCAGACTCGTAGTTTGTAAATGATGTGTAAATATTATTTTAGATGCAATGCATTCCATTTTATATGTTTATTTTATTTCAATTTATTATTATTTACAAAATATATTACTAACATTAATTATAAAGAAATAATTTAAATATTTCAAAAAGTCTTAAAATTGGTAATAGATTAAAATAAATTCATTTTTAAAAATTATAATAATTATTAATTTTAAAATTAAAATTTTTTACTAAATAATATTAGCTATCAAAAAAATTCATCACAAAAAGTCTTAAAATTGTAATAAATCCATTGTTAACAATTATAATAATTATTACATTTAAATTTAAATTTTGTCACTAAATACTATTAGCTACCAAATACAATTCATCACAAAAACTAATTAACTACTTATAAACTACATCGGTAATAAGGTTTTGCTACAATCATGTTTTCGTAGCTAAAACTTTTTTGCTACCAAATCACAATCGTCACAAAATTCTATTGGCAATCAAAGTCTAATTCGTCACAAAAAGTTTTTATCTATGTTTATAGAAACATCTCTAAAAATATTTCCCTACAACAAAAACTTAGTAGCTAAAAGGATTCTGCTACCAAAATGAAATCATCATTAAACATAAATACTTATGAATACATTTTCGTGGGAAAAAACTTTTATCTACGAAAAAGAAACATCACACAAAAACATATACGACATTCCTCCTTATCGTCGACAATAAGTTTTACCGATGAATTATTTTTATCGCAAAAATGTTTTGGCGATCACTTCTAGAAAATGTCATGGATTTTATTTTGCTACCAAGATTCAGTGACAATTTGGGCAATGATATTATTTCATCACAAACTAATATTTGCGACAATTTCTCTTTTTTAAGTGACGTTTATTTTCATTGTTAAAAAACCTGTTTGTTGTAGTGTAAGGACATATATGAGTTTATAAAATTTCTTTTTATTGAGAGTTATAAGTGCTTGATTTCTTTTTATTCATTAAACTCCAAATTTTATCAAACAATTACTTCTTTTTGACATTAAAGGAGAAGTCAAACAAGAGGTTACTAAGTTAGAAATGAAGTTTTTAATAATGGCAAAGAAGGTAGGAGGGTCAGTGATACCACGAGTAAATCATTGAAAGAGTTTGCTCAAGTGGTGCCCATAAATTCCAAGGTGCTTACATTTTTAAAATACGACGAGACTTCTTATCCTACTTCCCACTTAAGATTGTTCCAAATAAAATGACTAACACATGCCGACAATGAATCTCCATCACCCTGTTGTTTTTCAAAATTGACAATGAATCTCCATCACCCTGTTGTTTTTCAAAACTCTTACTGGTCTAACTTTATGATGGTTCTTGAATATAAACGTGACTTCAAGACATGAGGAAGAGGAATGTCTGTCACGGGAATGTTAATGAATGGGAAAAAAAAAAAGGAAAAACAAAGAGTAGTCACTCCATAGCCACATTTACAATTTTCAGAGTCTTTTTTTTCATTGTAAGAAAATTATTGAATATCTTGTGCTACTCATCTAGAGTATTATCTAAGCTTTAAAATAAGGTTATTAAATTAAAGAAAGTGATCCCCTTTCGTAGAAGAAGAAAATAAGTTTAAGGGAAATTTTATTGAAAATAAGTAAGAACAAATGTTATTTTTGTCTTTTGGTATTAATTGAAAAATAAGTAGGAAACAAAGCTCAAGTAAAAAAAGAAATCTTACTTAACAAGAAGACTAAAGTTAATAAAATGAAAAATTGTAAAACAAAAAGGATATACTTTTAAAAAATTATAATCAAAAGGATTTATTACAAAATTAGACTCGATTTGGAGTCTAAAAACATATGTCGAATTGAATTTCTAAATACATTTTGGACAAAGTAATACCTTATTTCAAACAAATTCATTTTAAATTTAAATTAAAGAAAAATTCATAAAAAGATTACGAATAGGAATGACAATAGGCCAACCTTAGCCTGACCTAACCTATCATTTTGGGCCTAGGTCGATCAAGCCTGATTTTATTTTTAATTTTTTAAAAATCAAAACGACATCATTTTGAGTTATCGAGCTTTGGTAGCTTGAGCCCGAGTTCAAGCCTTGCCACCCGGACCCTGCCACTCGAGTGACTGTTATGGTAATTTTCGTGGTTTTCATGCTTTTGTTGATCATCTTCCTATCCTCAATCATACAAGCAGTGAAGATTCCATCGTCTGGACCCCTAATCTGAAGGGTTACTTCTCAAATACTTCATTCCATTTAATCCTCAATGGCGGATCTGTTGAAGTTGCTTGGCATACACTTCCCTCAAAAAACTATCTCAACCCAAAAAGTTCTATTTATTATTATTGAAGTTTGTCTCGTACAAGATAAGGATTTGCTCAGATACTCGAGCTTCTATAAATATCTATGTTCAGATCTAACGAAGAATTCTAAGTTAACCAAAAACTTTGTCTGTTCAGATATATGACTAGTAGCTTTATGACTTTTATATTGACTCACGTCTCTGCAAATTATTCAATACATTTCTTTTAACTTAGAAAAAAATTTTTGATGACCAGATAGGTGGAAAGCTGTGCTCCCTAAGGACTAATCATCTTTAAGTTTTGGAGCAAAGGTTTTGGTGTGTCGAAACAGATAGTTGTGTCATGTGGGAAAGGGATTTATGGCCTTTCGGCTTCCATTTTAATTTTGAATTTAAAGGGCTTTAGGTACAAGGACAAAGGAAAATTTTGTTCTGATTTGCAGGACTTAGGTGTAATTTATTGGTGATAGGGATTATCCCCAAGTCTATAGAAATAATATTATTGGGCTTATATATACTTGAAGATATTTGTCTTATTTAATTCGACCTAGAACTTTTTAGTTTGTCATACTCATTTTATGGGGTACATCACGAATTAAAGCTAATTAGTCATAGCCAAAGCCAACTGAACTTCAATCAAATCTAGTTGAGGCCAATTACGCATGAGTAAAAGTTAAGTGAACCTAATCAAGACTCGTTGATCATAAATAGAACTAGGGGACTATAATAAATAATAACAAATTGCCTACAATTAAAATCTAATTTGAACCAAATCATTTAAAAATTTTAAATCGATTAAGAAGTAACTACAACTTATGAAAAATCAAATATTCCCAAGATGTCCGATAATAATCGCAATTATTAAATAATAATCAAATTCAAGCCAAGCGAAAGAAATTAATCATAACAAATCTGAAAAAAGATTAATTAAGGTCAGAAAACGAGTTTGAAGCAATATGTAATTATAGGTTGGAATGATTTCGTAAACATATTAACAACCCAGCACAGTACCGGTTCAATCTTTGACTAGAGAGGACATTTTGAGTTTGGATAAGAGCGCGAGTGAAAGCTTAAACTTAAAGGCAGTCATCAGGAGGCGGCTCTTAAAAGTAGTAGCATTAGTCCAACAGCTTTCGATTGAGAGCAAGATTGTGAACCTGTTTCTGGAAACTCTTGATAACCCCAAACCTCCACAGAGAGCCGCTGCTACCTCAAACACCTCTTATAAGGTGTTTTTTGTTGGGTCGATGATAACAACATATATACTTTTATCCGACTTATCTGAACTAGTACAAGTCATGCGAGTTTTATGATTTCACGGAAGATCCCAGAATAATATGATAATATTTGAAGTTAATAATCCAGAGTGTAGCCCACAGAGTTAATTGCGCTACAATATGCAAAAGCAATCCCAAAAGATTTCAAGAAAATCTCACCATGACTTGATCTCCAGAACATGATGGTGTTGGCTAATTGCCATTCTTGTCAATCGTGTTCATGTTCATGTTCATGCAAAGAAGCAATGGATACAACTCCCAGCTTCTGTAGATTCAACTTGACAACCGTGTCCACGAACATCATTGTGTCCTCGGCGGTGTTCCCCTCTGGTATGTCCACAACATAGGACTCCAAAACGATGGTGTAGACGTTCCCTTCTTTGTTGAACCCGTTCACCGATGTAACTGACCTATAATTTTTCAGCCTGTGGTCTCCCCCAATAACCCTAAAGCTCAATATGTGCTTCTCATCATCCAGAATCTCTAGCCTTTCGGTGCTCGTAGATGCCGGCAGACCAGAAACAACTGTGACCTCTCTGATGCTCCCCACACCACCATCACCTATCATCCTGCAACTCTTGATGAAATGCTTGTACTTTTGCGGGTTATCGAATCTGCGAACGAATGGCCACACAATATCGGCGGGAGCATCAATGCGTTGTGTGATGAGTGCAGTGCATGTATTTGGTGCTGTCTCAAACTTGTGGTCTGTGTCAATTAAGTGCTTGAGCTCCATAGACTCCTCCTGGGTCAGAACTTGTGCAGGTGCTTGGTTGGGTTCCATTGGTAAGGAAATGGACCCGCTCCGTGTGATTATTAAAGCAAATAGGGAATCAAAATCTTGACATGCAAGAAGAGGGAGAAATGAAATGAAGAAGATAAAAAGTCTTTTCTTTCTTTTCTCAAACTTTGATAGAGAAGGAACGAATAAAAGCAAAGGAAATACATTGGCCGCGAAATGGATAATATGACCCTCGGAGTAACCTACTTGTCAGTTGTCGTAACCTTATGAACAAGATAATTGAGGGAAGGACTGAGGAGCAAAGCATGCCGTAACCATGAAATATAGGGAAAGTTGTGTTGTCTTAACTCTTAAGCATATTTTTGTAGTTATTCTCTTCTTAGTTTGGTTTAGTTAAAATAGAATATGTGAAAATTCAAATGAACAGTATGGCAATATATATAAACCAATGTCCTTTCATACAATTTTTGACTTCCACTTGTGCGAAAGATATGCTTTAATTAGTGTGCATTAGTGACACTGTCCCATTATAGTATGTTTTTGTGTTCGATATTTTAAAAGTTTGCAACTTTGGATAGAGTGCCTGGATATGGGCATAACGGGAATTGACTCCTCGAGTCAAATTGGCCATGATTGAAATAGCAATCAGGGGCAGAAAGGTAAATTAACTGAAGTTGTCGCAATCGTTGAAAAGGAGGACTAGGGTGTGGTGAATCATGTGAGAATCTGTAACAAACTCTTCCGAACTCCAGTTTGCATCATTCCTCCTTTTCCTGCCTCTTCTCTAGTTGTCTTCCTTTACTCGAACTTTCACCTCTTTTTTTGTTTACTTTTGCTTCCATTCCTCTACGTAATTCCTTTTTTCTGACTTCAACTATCACTAACTCATCCTATTGGCAATTCTATCATTTCCCCTGCACTAAATGGGAAAGCAACTTTGATTTTTCTGAAACGCTGATGGCAACCAGAGAATAAAATATGGGTCATAACAAATAATGCAATTTCACTTATTAATTGGTCAATGTAAAAGCTTTTTTCTAAAAAAATTATTATGCCTTCCATTGTATTTTTAGCAGAATTCAAATCTTAGGAATGTCTTATGGGCAATCCTAATAGTAGTATAAGGAGAAATTCATCTTCTTTACTATTATTATTTTCACATCAAAAGTTAGTTTTTCTTTTGTTATACTCTTTCAAATTAATTTTTTATTCAATTTAACTAATTTATTAGTTTGTATTATGTACCAAAATAAGAAGTCTATTTTAGATTCAAGATTATATAGAGAAACTTCCCTATCCCTTCCTTAATAAATCGAGCCATTTGAATTTGGTCATTTTTAATTTGGCAGGCCGTAATGTTCTATAAATTCTTGTTTTTGAAGTACATATGTAATGAACACAGTAAAAAGATATTGAAACGTATAAAATGAAGGGATTTATTCTGGGAGTGGAGCTAAGTTGCAATTTTGGCTAGGTTACTTGAAAGTCTTCAAAGTAGGCAGCTCGATGGCTTCATTAATATCCCAGTCTTCTTAAAAACGCTTGGATACGAGTCAGTTTCCTTCCTTATATGAGGCTAGGGTTATTAATAACTAAGAATAAACAACAAGCTAAATGAACTGAGTAAATCTTAGAGTAATGTAGTAGCTTCAAATACTCTAAGTGAAAAGCCTAAACATTTTCAATCTATTGTAATCCATGGCATTGTTACTCCTACCTTAGAGATGATGCAAGAGGGTGCTAAACATTGGGGAACACATTAGTGGGATACTTCCTCAATAAAAAACCTGCATTTCTTCATGTGAAAAGGTGGGCGCACAATAGATCGAGAAGTAAAAGGCTGACTAAAGCCTTGCTTATTGAAAAGGATACTTATCTCTTCAAATTCACCAATGTGGACAATTTGAACAAGGTAATGGAATCTAGTCCTTGGCTTATTGGGGGTCAACTAATGTTTGTTCAGAAATGGTCCCTTGGAATCAAGTTTGACATATCTATAATAGAAACCATTCCTTAGTGGATTAACTTCCATAATATTCCACGAAAGTATTAGATCCTAGGTGGATTGAGCTCCCTAGCAATCTCAATAGGTAAGCCAATTACTTTTGATTTAGCTTGTAACACACCACTACCATGGAGCACATGCTCGAACATTTAGAAGATATTTGAGAACATACCCTATGAAAGTGGCATGTTAGAATAATCACATTCTCTTATATGGTATGATATAGAACATAAATAATCAAAAGATGTCAACTCCTCATTCCATTTATAAAACATATTTTACATTGTAGAATTTTACTACATAACCTATATATATAGTACCAAAAACATATTAGAGTTTACTACTCTTTACGACATGTTCTACATGAAATAAGGAACTATACAAAGGTATTCTATTTAACTCTTTAGTGTCAGTTGACCAAACCTTTGAATCATTCTTGACTTTCAAAATGGACAGAACTAGATTTCTACTAGTTTGCCTTAGGAGCTAAGTGGTCCTCGTCCCTGAAAATAGACATTTGCACTTTTGATGAGTTTTGTGAACTTAAAGAGTGAACTATCCTTGATGTGCTCACTAAAATCAAGCATAAGGACAATTCACATTTCATTTCACATATAAAGCATATCATTAAACATTTGATATCGCTTCAAATTGCTTCATGCTTTGACAAATACAATTTGTATACATGATTTCACATTTCCATTTCAAAACAGTACAATTAATTCATTTCAATCATTCATACAACATATATTAATTTGTATATGCAAATGCACATCAGACTCCACTTTCATTGTTACTTTATTGTGACTGAGCACCTTTTTTATTGTCCCATATCTGTTGTGGATACTGGACTCATTAATAAATGTCCCATACCTATTGTGGCTATCAGGCTCATTCATATACTTAGCCTGTGGCTCTTTGTACATTTCTAAATGTATGCATATCAATGTGATGAAATGCATCATTTCACAAAATATGTCATTAATATCATTCATTCATTATGCACAGTCATTTTTCATATATTCATCGGATCTCAGTCCCACGTTTAACATTTAGTTGAGTACACTTATTTTTTCCAATTCAAATTAGGAAACACTTCTAATACAATCTCAATTATCAAACCCCTCCAACCATCACTATCTGGAATTATCACATTCACATTAATAAAAGTTAAATAATTGAAATTTAAGCAGATACAATCAATTCTAGTGAGAAACATCTAGGTTGACTTACAATAAGCTCTAGATAAGATATTGCCTCGATGAACTGGCAATGTTTGGATGCTTTCGACTTGAGCGTCTAAATCATGCAATACGCACATTGTATACTCGTTACTAAATTACTCAATCATATAAGTATTGAATCATTGTATACACATTACCAAATTACTCAATCATATAAGTATTGAATCATACATATATGTACATGTGTCATGTTCAATGCATGCTCAATTAACTATTCCCGGGTATGTATCCTCAATCACAAGTTATGATTATTCAAACAATATCACTTGTATATGTCTAGCTTGCACTTAGGTTTACTCCTCAAAGAAACTTGATTAGTGTAATCTCTTTAATCATATATTCATCAATCCCTTTTCTCCAATCCTTTTTCTAGCATTATATATTCACACAATATCTAATTTCTCATTTATTTATACTTAATACACCTTACTCATTCTTTTAGATCGCATTTACAATCATAAGAACACTTTCATTCCTATAACACTCATAATTTTCCAGACTTTTAACACATTAATATCAAGAATCCATTCACCTCAATTAACAATCTAAACTTATCAAACCTTTAATAAATTAATCTAGCATTAAACAAGGTTCATTCCAAGCCTCAATCAAGTCTAAATGCACCATAGTAAAGTAACTTATTGTTAGTTGGTTCAAACATCAATCAAAAGATGACATTTCATGTCTAATGCTTTTCCCATGATCCTAGAGGCCTACGCATGATCATGGGTTATGCCATCCGAAAAATTCCAACCAATTTCTTCCATGTTTTTCCAGATTTTTAACTCTTTGTGTACTACATCCAACATATCTTATGTATAGTTCATTACTTAGACTTCATTTCCTCATCAAATTCACCTCAATCCCAACTCAAAACCATCCTTACTACAACTTATAAACTATTGTTTATTGTTTATACAAAAACAAAAAACAGAACACAAACCTATACATATCTTCATTAACATTCCAGCGCACCTTCAATTCCATTATCACTATCAATCAATTCTTAAACTATCATCATATACGTTTCTATTAATCAAGCCATGAAGGTTAATAATATATTTGTTTAACTCCAAAATTCTTCAAATCGTGGGTTAACCTAGCCCCTCTAAGCTCACACGATCATCAACATTTCAAGGTAGAATAGGTTGGGTTTCTATCATCTAGAAGAAGATAACTAGATTTTTGTTAGAGACGCAAGTGTAGGCTTTTAGCAAAAACTTAAGGTCGTAAAAATAAGGGTGAGTATCATGAATGAATAAGAAAGAAAGAAGAAGATGAGAGCATGTGGTGAAAAGTAGAATGAACGATGGTCTTTCAATGTATATGTTGTGGTTAATTACATGGCGAGTGTCATAACACTTGCCATATGTCTTTCTCTTATGGTACTAAAAATCACCTAATTGCTTAGTATATTTGTCTCTCAATCTTTAAGCCAATTCTCATTAAATCTTGATGCCACTTGTCACTCAATTTATAGGCTTAGTCAACTTAATTTTTCTCCATGTGTCAATTTTTCTTACCACTTGACATTTTTCCTAGTCCAAAAATACATATAATAAATTTGGTAAATCTCCCAACTATAACAAATAAATTCCAAATCAATAATTGATAACCATTAGACCAAAATTCAAGACATAATAATTCACAATTCACATCACGATTAGTTAAACCTTTTACACCCCAGAATATGTCAATTAAGTGCATATACAGTCTTTGCATTGTGTACAAAAATATATTTCATGTGTGTATGCTAATATTATGCAATGCATTTCATAATTTCCCAATGTTATTACTCATATACAATGGTCTAGGATCCTATGTCCTAACCCTTTAGTATGGAAAAATCAATTATTATATAACTATAGCCAAAATTGAGAAAATTTGTTATGAAAGAAATTGTCGATAGGTGAACTCCAAGGATGAACTACCCGAGGTATTGCCTGTAATAAAATTGCAAATGACTAAAATAAGAATCCAACTTACCTATAATTGGAAACCTCAAATGGGAAAGAAAGCATGGAAACTAATAGGAAAAACATTCTCTTCGGGGAGTTACTTTGAACTTTGAGGGCTTGAAGACAACTCCAGTTATAAAAGGAGAAATTTAGAAAATGCTCAATGAATAGCGTTGACAAACTTGTCTAATTAGGTTTAGCCTGTTAAGCAAGACAAGGTCACAGTACCTATAGGAAAGCACAATGAAATAAGTGATTATGAAAGTATTGAATCAGTTCCCAGTTACATTGACAATGAGGTGGAGAATCTTAACCATGAAATTTAAGAAGACTCATAATTAGAGCAGACTGAGAAATTATCTCTAACTGGCAACAAGAAATCAGGGAGGAAGGGAAGCAAACCCATGGAGGTAGCCACTAGCTCCCATCACCTATACCCATATTTTTTAGAATATAAGGGATATGAATGAACCCAATAAAAGATAGACTATCAAAGATATTATTTTGGAAAGACATCCTATCATTTTGGGATTATTAAAAACTATAATCAAAGCTCACAAGATTCAGAACTCAACAAAAGTTCTAGACAAAGATTGAGATTTTAGAGCCAAACATGAAAATCATCCTAATGATAGAATTGTCTGTGCTTTGAATAAGGAAAGGTAAAAGTTATAGTTTAAAGCAACTTAAATAAATTTGTTCATCTTAATTGCAAGTTGGAAATTTTAGATCATAATTTTGACATTTCCATTATATATCCTTCCAATTTCAAATTTGAAAGAATCAAACTATGGGAAGATCTTATGAGCGTCACAAACTTAATATCAAACCTTTAGATTCTAGCAGGTGACTTAAATTATCTCTTACATTCTTTAGAAGCTCATGAAGATAGGTTGAACCTTCCAACTTAGGAAAGGAGTGAGAAAACGTAGTTGCCAAGCTGGATGCTACTGATTTAAAGTTTGCTAGAAATATTTTCATATAGAGTAATAAGCAAATAGGTAGTGGCTTCATCAGGAAGCAACTTTACAGAATATTAATAAATCAGAGATGGCTGAGGAAATTCCCAAATTCATATGTTTTCATTGGCCCTCCTTTATACTCAAACCACTATTATATGCAAATTTAAATTTTCTCCACATTGAGAAAAATTAATGCTCCTTTCAGATTTTTTAATTTCATCACTAATAAAGAAGGATTCTTGGAGTTGGTCAATGAAGTTTATGAGAGTAGGATTACAGGTTATGAGTCCTATCAACTTATGAGGAAAGTTTAACTTCTAAGAATCAGATTAAAGCATTCCTTAAATTAGGAGGTCCTCTAACTGTACTAATATTGCAAATTAACAAAGATCAATTAATAGGAAGCTAGTTACCTTTTTCCCAATAATCAAGCATTGAAAGTTGTTGAGACAAGAAATCTTGAGCTTTATAATAGGACATTTCTGGATCATAACTCCTTACAAATGCAAAAAGGTAAGAACTATTTGGTTAAAAAAGGGAGATTCAAATACCAAGTTCTTTTATAAATCTATCCTAGAAAGAAGAAACTTTAAAAAAATCTATTGTCACTTGATAGAAATAATCAAATTGTTACTGAAAAACCTTCTACCGAAAATATGGTGGTCAATTCTCCTTATATGTTTGCTATTTCCATGGCGATTGTTATCATAATAATTAAATTAAACACATTTGGATCTTTTGATTTCAAATTTTATTACAAATGCAAGGAGCTTCAACTTATTCATCTTAGTTTTCTAGATGATCTAATGATGTTCTGTGTAGATGATCAAAACTCCATCTCACTTTTTCATAAACCTCTCATTGAGTTTTGTAGGAACTTTGGACTAAGTGTTAACTTGTTAAAGAGTAAGGTGTATTTTTCATTTGATGTTTTTAATTTTGATAGAATAAGGAACATATTTAGGTAAATTTCTACAAATTTCCTTTCAAATACCTCAGCTAACTTATCTCTTCTAAAAAGCCAAAGCTCCAAGATTGCTTCCTGTTGTTAAAGAAATTCAATAAGAAAATCAATGTTTGGCAAAATAAATCTCTATATCAAGCTTTAAAGGTCCAACTGATCATCTCAACACTGAACAATCTCCGTATCGATAGAGCTCTCACCTTTTCATGCATAAGAAGATAAATAAGGAGATATAAAAATGAAAAAGGAAATTCCTTTGGCCTAGAATGGCTGAGAATCCTAAAGGAGGCAAAATCAAATAGGAACAACTTTAATGGAAAAGATAAAAGGGTGGACTAGGTTTTGTCTCAATTTAGATGATTTAGAGAAAGCTAGTGACCAGAAAAATATGGAGGCTTTTCAATGATGAAAAGGCATTTTGGAGCAAATGGATAAATGAACATTACTTAAAGGATTCCAACTTTTGGAAAATAGGAGGAAAAAAAGAACACTGTTGACCTTTCATACAAATGCTCATAAAAAGACAAATTATATACCCTTTTATCAAAATTTAGATTGGTCAAGATACTTGCTTATAGTTTGATTGGGATACTCAGAGCCTTATGATTATGGGAGAAATTTTGTCAATACTCATTGCTAGAATTCCAATCTACACTTGAGATTATGAAGTCATTTTTTCAAAATTCTTATTTAGCTATAGGCAGGGTGTTGATCCACTACCTTAACTACCTACCTAATTCCATAATGAAGGATAAACTACCTGTTCTATTAAAAAAATGGTGGGTTCTCTAACCCTTCTTGCTTAAATGCCATCAGACCTTAAGTTCCTAATATTACATGGTATAAAATTGCTTGGAAAGGTTCCTTGATACCTAAAGCATCCTTTGTGACTTGGCTGGCTACTAGAGGGAGACAAAAAAACAAAGATAGGCATAAGGGCCTTAGAAATCAGATCTGTGTCCTTTGCAACATGATGCCTAAATCTATAAATCATCTTTTACTCTAATACAGCTTCACAAATATCATATGGGTTAGAATGTAGCATAATATGGATATGGTTTGTTTAGTAGCTGATTGGGATAATATATTGGTTTGGGCTAAAGAAACAATACAAAGAATGGGGAAAGATAAAAATGCTTAAGCCTATGTTTAAATTACTCTGTGTATACAATATATGGAACGAAAGAAACCAAAGAATCTTCAAGAATACTAAAACTGATAAGCCTACACTTGTAAATAGGACCTATTGCTAGATTAGAGAAATGCTTGTTGCTCATAAAGCCATGAAAGACTTGAGCTATTAATTTAGAAGAAGATGGAACTTGGAATAACTTGGATATTAAATTTCTAGTAGTTTTAGAGATGATAGACTAAAAGTTTACTTATTTTATTTGTCATATTTGTTAACACATCCTTGTAATATTACCTTATTACTACCTTTCAAGGCTTATAAATGAACTCATTCAAATTAAAAAATTCATATATATCTTAACTTAAAAAAAAGGTTCATTTCAAATTATAAAAATTCTTTATAATTTCTATATTCTTTTCTCTTCAATTTTTGAGAAAGAAGCTGACTTTTACTTAAAAGGAAAATTGTCTTTATTTTTTATTTCTCCTTTCTATGATTATCTTATGAATTGTTTTGATTAAAAGGGAAAAAGTAGTAGCCATGTTTATCCTAATTTTTGTTTCATAAAGTCCTTCTCATACATGTTTGATACTATTTCTCATGGATCGTGTTCTTATGCAAAATTTCACCATATTTTGAATTCTATTCACTTTACTAATGAATGTAATATGAGACAAAATGAAAAAATTACCTATTTTACAAGTAAACTTTAAGTACAATTAAATCCTAATTTTGATCTTTAGCTGATTTTACTGAAATACCCTCAAAAGTTTCTATTTTGTTTGTTATTTTTCTTGCATCCACTTCTCCCCTAACTTGGGAACATCTAGAAGTTCTACTCATGAGGGGGCTCTCCTTGTTAGGAAGGCCTTGCATAGGCCTTGGTGTGCTCGAATGGAGAAGGGGGAATCTTCTAGAACAAAAGTTAACTTCCCCAAGCTGTCTAGGGAAAATTTACTACAAAACGCGGCAAATTTAAAAAACAATGAAGGCAACGAAAGCAAAAAAGCACGAATAATGATGTTTCCTCATAACGTTAAGGAGCCTAGAAAAATAATCTTCTCACCATAATAAGGTAGCTATGAAACATTTCCACAACATATCTAAAGATGGTATCATCACTCCCTCGATTGAGTTTTTAATTATTGGTGCAAAAGTTTGGTCATTGGCACTTATTGGTTTCTTCTAGAGCAAGCGACCAACATTCTCAGTGGTAAATTCATAGGCTAAAGCTCATTGGGGAAATAAAGGAGGATGGAACTTTTTTTGTTTAGATTTGAGAGGAAAATGGAGACTAAAAAAGGGCCTTGGCATATAGGGACCAACCTTAGTTAATTCAACGATGGCAACCTGGATGGAATTGGATAGTGCTGCTAATGTGTGTTGACTACACTTCAAATTTACCTAACTCTGCACAGTAAAATTTTATACCTGTGGTGATTCAGGATCATATCCATAGGGCATGTTCAATTATTTTTTGCAATGAAAATAATTGATGTAAAGGAAATAAAAGGGGGGTTGGGTTTGATGCAATCAAGAAAACAAAATAAATACTAAACTAATGTAAGAAATTTATAAAAAAACAGTTAAAAGCGAGAAAAGTGTCAAATATGTGTGAAACTTAGTTCTCGGATCAATCTTGGCTAGGACATGATTAAACAAATCTCATTGTTATAATGTTTTCACACCTCTTTGAGTACCATTGATCGTAGGCTATCAACATGTTCTATTAATCCCAGTTTTTCCTTAAGTCGTGTTTAATTAAGAGATACTTGTTAATTAAACCTAACTACAGAATAACCTAGAACACGCTCTCTAGATTTAACTTTGTAGCCATATTAAGAAATGGAAAACAAATCAATGTAGGTAGCAACCTCATAAGCTTGGGTTATCTTACCTAAGTTACGTTGTTCCTAATGATTCAAGGTCATTAATGGCTAGTAACGAATCTCAAACATAAAAATTATAGATTATATTAAAGGTTCTAGCAATGGGTTTGTAATAAAACAATCCAATGACACATCAAGATCATCTTTACGATACCCAAATCATTCAACATAGAACAACAATAATAATCGTTCAAGAGGGATTCAATATATCAAAGATGAGATAAGCTTAAACATGACTCGAGTGTCGATGTCACCTTCAAATTGATGTCGAAAAGCCTAGCCGTCCATCTTCTCCATGGGTCTCTAAAGAAGAGATTATATTACCTCTCTCTATCTTTTAAAACATTAGAAAATGAAGAGTAAATGTAGAATGTTTTTTAGCTGTTGCAACATGTTCCATTTATAGTGAAAAGTAGGCTTTTAGGATAAGTGACATAAGTCTCACGGGCGTGCTGGAGTGTCTCACGGCTGTGAATAGCCTGGATGTGGCTCACAATCTTTAACCTCCTTTACATGGGCTCGACAATGTGTGTCACGCCTATGAAAATTATGTCATGGGTCTCACACCTATGAAACAATTGTGCCATCACAATTTATGCATAGTTGTAAGCAATTTTTCTGCATTCTTCACCTTGATGTTTTCTTCCTATATTGTTATCTTCTTTGGCATTTTCTTGTCTTCTCTTACTCTAATCCTTTTCCTTCTTATTCTATGAAGACAATTGAATGTTAATCATAAGAATATGGCTCAAAGAGTTTGCTTTTAACTAGTTTTAGCCATTATGCTTCCAAATTATATCTAAAACCAAATATGAACTAAAGAGAATGTCTTAACCATTTAAAAGCACTAATCATTAAGTGTAATGGATTAAATGTATCAACAATTAAGCACATATCAAAAAGCTCTGTTAATAAATTCCCTATTTAGGTAAATTTCATAATCTGCCTCTAGAATTATGGATAATAGGAGTTAACTTCCTAGCTCTTTAGGTAAATCTGTGAGTATGGATACACAAACTATAAAGATGGAGAGGGTTTGTAAAGATGGAAATGTTTAGATATATTAAAGTATGCATTGAGATATAGAGAAATACTATATTATCGAAGAGTCGCCCTATGTTATGCCTAGGTGAAAATGGTGAAATGGTGAAGTTAATTCCCTTATCTTTCCCCAGAAATCTAATTTAAATAAGAAATGGTAGCCTATGTGAAAAGTTTTTCAAATAGTTTGGCATAAAGAATTGATGGCTAACGTAAGATCAGATAAGCAAGAAACAAAGGGTGATTGTCAACAGAAGACTACTGAATAGGTTGAGGGAGAGGAGCCAAATTATATTATTGAACAGACTATACAGAATAGGTTGAGCTAAGCAAATGATGCAAGTGATATGGAGAACCAATCTGAAATAGATGCCTTTTCTCTTAAAGATAAAGAAATGCCTATGCAAGATGAAGAAGTAAATGTAGTTGCCAATGCATTCATTGAAGGGTCTAATAAGAGAGTGATTACAATTGATGGGGAGACTTTAGTTACAATAGATAAGAATAATAATATAGTTTCTGATCAAATAATTGCCGGTTAAGATGAGGTAGAGGCTTATAACACTTAAAATGAAACAGCTAGAGGATGATATCCTAGGAAAAGAAAGGGAGGAATAAAAACAAAGGGGCTTTGTCCCCAACATGCCTATCTTAGTGTGGAACACTAGGTGACTAAATGACCCCTTGGAAAGGTCTTTAGTTCAGGAGCTAAATAAAGATAAGAAACTAGTTTTGGTAGGTTTGCTAGAAACTTAGATAAAAGACCTTATTTTACTTAAAAACCATAAATTTTTTGGTGCGTAATGGAAGATCATATCTAATCACAACTCTCAGTTTAATACAAGAATACTTTTTCTTTATAATTCAGAATTGATTGGAGTTCATACTGAGGAAGCAAGTGATTAACATCTACATTTTTCTTCCCAATTTGGAGCCCAATACCTAAAGTTTGTTCTCACTTTGATTTATGTTGCTAACTTTGCTTTTCAAATAAACAACTTGTGGAATAGTTTAAGCAGGATACAAAACTCTACTATAATCCTTGGCTTCTTACGAGGGACTTCAATTGCATTCATAGTTCCAACGAGGTAGAAGGAAGGAAGAAATTCACTCTAGCTAGACTAAAGAACTCATTAACCTTCTCAGTGGAGTGGAATTGCTAGATTTGTGCCTAACAGGAAGACTATTTACATGGTCAAATAATCAGCAAGGTATGGCGCATATTAGGAGGAAGCTTGATCGATGTCATATGAATCCTGACTAGATGAATAAATTTCCTCAAGCTTCTATTCATTTTGGAGAAAATCTGGTTTCTAATCTTTCATATATGTTTAGTCAAAACATTACTAAGAATAGAAGTGTTGGAGCTCCATTCAGATTTTTTAATAGGGTAACTTACATAGAAGGTTCTTGGATATCATTTATAATTGTTGGAAGTAAGAGGTGAAAGGATATAAAGCCCACCAACTAATGGAGAAATTAAAAGGGTTCAAAGCAGCTATTAAAGGCTTTATTAGAACCAAATCCTATAACTTGCAAACACTTAAGAATAAAGTGCAACAAGTTCAACTTATATGTTATAACTCTCCCTATGACATTGGTTTGAGCATAAATGGACTAAATGTTGTTAAGGAGTATCTATAGGCAATCCAGGTGTACAATTCCATTTTGAAACAAAAATTTAGATTAAATTGGCTACAGGATGGTGATTCAAACATTAAATATTTTCATAAAAAATCTTAGCTAGGAGAACTTCAAAAGGATAGTGTGTTTGCAAGATAGTTAGGAAAACATGAAAATGAACATGGAGAATTACTTGACATGGCCAAGAACTTGTTTTCCCAATTGATGGGACTAGGGATGATTGATCAACATACAAAGAACATGAAAAGAATACTAGTAGGATCTATAAGCTAGGCACTTAAAGAAGCTATGATTGCCCCATTCATTGAGTAAGAATTTAGGAAGGTAATGTTCAATCTACATCCTTCAAAAGCTCTAGGCCCAGATGGTTTCTTAGTATGGTATTTCAATATACATGGGAAATCATATGACATCACTTTATTGAAGTAATATTGAAATTCTTCTCTTCAACAAAAATGTTTTGAGAAGTAAACAATTCCTACATATATCTAGTTCCAAAGAAGAAACATCCTTAGATAATGAGAGACTTTAGGTCAATCTCCCATTGCAATATACTTTATAAGGTTATTATTAAGCGTTTGGCCGAGAGACTGAAAAGGGTACTCCTGGATATTATCAATATTGCTTAAGGTGCATTCATACCTCGAAGAAATATAGGAGATAATATCATTCTCTTATACGGTTTATTGAACGACTACAAACCTAGGAAGAGAATAAGGAGTTGCATGCTAAAAATTAATTTCTATAAAGCCTATGACATAATAGATTGGAGCTTCTTAAAGACTTGTCTTTTAGCTCTAGAATGTCCTGATATATTTGTGAATTAGATTATGGAATGTGTACAATCTGTTTCATTGAGTGGTCTTGTTGGTCGAATTCCTTTAAAACCTTTCAATAATGAAAGAGAAATTAGACAATGGGACCCCTTATCCCCTTATCTATTTATCATTGTAATGGAAAGAATGTTTAGGCTTCTTAATTCATTCAATGTAATGGAATCAAGTTATCACACCTTATATTTACAAATGACTTTATGCTTTTTTACATTACAAAAATTACTCTATTAATATCTTAATATAGCTCAGAAAGTTGTTCTTGAATTAGTCGGGTCTTAGCATGAATATGGAGAAAAATAGTATGTTTCTTTTAATAGATGTTAAAAATGAGCTAGAACTAAGTAGAGCAACAATACTGGGCATCCAACCTCCATCGTTAAGATACCTTGGCATGCTTATTACTACCTTTAAGTTGAAATTTTCACGTTGTACTCCATAGTTAGAAAAGATTAAATTGAAAGTGAACTTTTGGTAGAGCAATCACCTCTCATATGCAGCCAAAATAATACTCATTATATCAGTTTTAAGTAGTTTACACATTTATTGGACAACACACATCGCTCTACCAAGGAATATTATTAAGGAAATTGGAAGAGCCATTCTATGATCTGGGACTATTGAAACAGGAAAAAAGACAAAAGTTAAATGGAGTGAGATTAATATACCTAATAAACTACGATGACTGAGCATCATAACATCATCAACAATGCAAAAAGTGTTACTTAGTAAGTGACTATAGAGGTTTTTCTGATAAGGAAGCTTTTTGGACTAAATGGGTATACAAAATTCATCTCCAAAAATCTCAATTTCTGGCAGCTTGACATGTCAAATCAATTTTCTTATTCTTTTAAGAAAATGTTGAAGATTAGACTTTGATTTATACATATATCAAGTGCAATGTTAATGGAGGTGAGAATATATGTATATGGTTTGATAATTGGCTTACAACTAGTCCATTTATAAATAATTCAATTTTTGTACACTTGAAAAATAGATTTCCAGTGGAGCGATAGTTTTTGATTTAATTCAAAATGGTGAATGGCATGGCAACTTTAGTCCAAACACTTGTTGAATCACCTCCCACAAGTAGGACACATGAGTATGGAAGATGAAATCTACTGGTCTCTAAATCCTAAGGAAACTTCACAAATGAATCTTGTAATAGGTTATTTGGAATGAAAAAATAGACGCTCCTTGGTACAATCAAATATAGCATAACTTTTTTAAATCCAAAATCAACCTTCATTGCTTGGTTAACTATCGAAAATAGGTTGAGGATTAAATATAAATGGTTTAGTCCGATTGAAACATCTCGTGTTCTATGTCATAATTCTAATAAGGATGTAAACCAATTGTTCTTTGCTATTAAATATAACAAATTTATATAGAGCATAATTTTATATAGAGTGGATGTAGTTAATCATACCTATAAATGGGAGCATACCTTGAGGTGGTTTATAAACTACTCTCAGACTAGAAAATAGAATGCACTCCTATTGAAAGTGGCATTCATTACTATTATGTATATGATATAGAAAGAGAAAATTTTCATATATATAAACAAAGGGAGGAAAACAAGTATTAGATAGCTAAAAAAAACTGTGAATTCGATTCGAGCTGCAATGTTAGCCAAAAGAGTTAACCAACTTTTACCAACTACTATGAAAGTTAAATGGTACATATGATTTGGTGTTTGTAAATGTAGGTGTTGAGATCTACTGTTAGCTTGCAAATTTTTCGTATTAGAACTACTAATTGAGTTAGATACTCCTACTTAGCTGAAACTAGATAACTTTTCTAATATTGTAATATTGCAATAACTTTTGCTATAGTAATCTAATTATTCTTTCATTTTCCAAACAAAAAGATTTTAATATTTTTAAATTAACATTAAATTTCAAAATATTAACCATTAGACTTATTTTAAATTAGTTTGTGAAATCATGCACCACATTATGCAGTATACATATGTAGTTCGAGACGGTTAATTAATATTGTTACCCTTTTTCGTGTATTACATTTATAGAAGAATATAAGAGAAAACAAGTTTTGTCACTGTGTTTCCATATATTACATCCAACTTCAAACCCCTAAGCCCAAATTCCATATCCTTTAATTTTTGGATTAATTTTATTTAATTTGTGATAAGAGATATGCAAAATGCAAAGGGAAGGTTGCAAACAATTGATGTCCCTTGTGAACAATTGATGTCCCTCCCCAAACCTTTAGAAAGTGAGGAGCCTTATACAATGGCGTTGTTGTTGTTGTTATTGTTGTTTTATAATAAGAGATATATTTATGTGCATTACTTTTAATTGATTTTAATACTAATCTAGTTATGATGACTTCTAAATCTACCTTAAATTCATTTGTAGAAAATTCTAGGGATTGCCTATAAGTCGATTGAAACTTAGGTAGAAGAGGTTGAATAGGGTTCTCAAGAGAGATTTATGTGATCTTCCTAATATTAGGATGTAATCAATAATGTTATTTTATAAAACTTAATGCATTCAAAGGGGTGTTAACAATAATAAAGATATGAGTTAACCAATGCAAAAGTCGATGGTTGTAACCTAAGAGAGTGCAACTTTAGTTTATAGAAGATTATACTAGAGCAGAGGATATATTCAATCTAGATTAATCGAATTATGAAGCCAAAAGTACTAATAGGAAAAATATTGATCTATAAATAACTATTTGATTAAATTATCTTTTAGTAAATTATCTTATCATTGATTTCTTTAACTATTGTCTAGGTTCTAATCTCTATTACTTCTTCATGAGACTTTTTCTTTACTTATCATTATATACTTATGATATGCACATTTGCCTGGTTAGTGAGTAATAAATTTGTAATGGGAAAAACTTTAGTAGCATGAACATATATACACAATTAGTACTCACTAAGCTTTTAATGTCATTTCTAGTAAAGCAATTGATTTTATATAATCTATAAACTATTTTTCTAGTCTTTTATATTTTTATATTTAGTTTTTATATATTTTCTTATTTTTTATTTGTTTACTTTACTTTCAGGAAAAATTGTAGTATGTGATGAAAAGCTAACAATCCATATTTCTCCAAGAAGTTCCAAAATTTAAGAGAACATTATGCTATAATTGAAAGAAAAGGACCAAAGTAAGAACTTAGAGATACACCAAAAGTACAATATTAAAATATGGAAGAAAAATATAGAATAATGATGGAATATGCTAACCTATCTTTTATAAGGACATAGTAGAGCATTTCAAAGTTAAAGATAAATTCTCATTATTTTAAGATTAGGACTAATATAATCTAGATGATGCAATATGTAAAATTTGATAGAATAACTAAAGAGGATCCCAATGTACATATCACCAAATTTTGGATATTTGTGACATAGTTAAAATCAATAGGACCACTAAAGATGCCATTAGACCGAATTATTCCAATTTACATTAAGGGACTAAATGAAACAATGATTAAAAGCATTATCAATTGCATTAATTATCAACTACAACAATTGTTTTTCTTCTGTTTTTGATGAGAAGTTAGTATTGGAGATACTATTTCAAAGGAATTTTTATCCAATTTGATTAATTTATTATTTTTTCCTACAAAAATAAGGAGTTTATTTATATTTAAAAATATATGAACATCTTCATTGTCCCTTCCTTAATAAACCAAATCATTTAGATTTTAGTCATTCTTAATTTAGTAATAGGTAATATTTTACAAAATCTTGTTTTTAAGGACATAAGTAATGAAAATTTTAAAAAAATTTAGATGCATAAAATGAAAGGATTTATTATTTACAACCCATCAAATTCAAATACATCTCAAATGATAAAAATTATCTATAATCTCTATATTCTTTTCTTCAATTTTTGATAAGGAAGCAAACTTTCATCATGGTACTTGAAACGAACAATTTGTTTATTTTACTTTTCTATTTCTCCTTTTCAGTTTTGTTGATGATTATCTCTTGAATTTTTTTAATTAAGAGGGATAGGACATTGGCCATGTTTATATGGATGCTTGTCTTTATAACCCTTCTCATATTTTTTTAATTAAGCCCTTAGGGTATGAAAATAATATAAAAGTTAGGACATTAAGTATAAAAAGCTTTATCGTGCTTTATACTATCCTTTATGTTTTTGTATGTAAAACATGTACATTAGTAACAAATGCTCCAATTATCTATTATTTGAGTTCTAATTGATAATCTATCTTCGTATATTGCTAGATGAAACCTAATATTACAGAGGAGATCTTTGATGAAGGATGTTGCATTTTTGGCTCTCCTAGAAGGCACGATTATTTCTCTCCTCCCACATATTCAATAACCGGTACCAAAAAATCCATTTGCTTTCTTTTGGTCTATGTATCAATTTTTTGTTGTAATCGATTATGTCTCACCATGTTTCTAGTGGATCTCCATCCTTATAGTTTTGCATAATTACTTTCCATGCCCTAATTGAAAATGGACATTTAAAATATAGATGATCAATTGTTTCTTGATCCTTTTTGCATAAGTAACATTTATTAAAGATTGTAAAGTATTTAGATAATTTTCCAATTATTAGAATTTTTCCTTTTACTGCTAACCACAATGTGTACAAAGCACATGGTAGTACATGTTTTTCCCATACTAGTTTGTGCTAAGCAGCGTATGGTTCTTCATTCCAAAATAGCTTCATCATCGATTTATTAGAGAATTCTCCAAAACTAGCAACTTCCTAACTCGATTGTAGTGTGAAATTGGATAGGTACAATATGATTCCTGATTCAGGTATCATAGTTGCCAGTGGAACTTTATTAGAGAGTACATAATGCATAGTGGCATGTTGTTGGTAGGTGGTTTTAAGCGATTAGAGGATGATTTGGTTATCTAATTCCCTATAGTGTGTACATTTGTCTCTGTGACAAAAAGGTATTCTTCCTATCTCATACTTTGTAGAAAATTGCTTGTTTGAGCCTATTCCTGAACTTTAAGATATTTTGCATCACTATGGAAGCATTATTTAGGTAGATGAAATTCCAAAAAGTGTGTTCCTTTGATGTAGTAGCTGTGAATCCATTTAATATATAACAATTTTTTTATATTTTAGTAGCCTCCAAGTGGTTTTGTGAAACATAATCAAGTTGATAACTTTTAAGAGAATGAAACCTAGTCCACCTTCGTGTTTGGGGGTGCACAACTCCTTCCATTTAACTTTAGCCTTGTTTGTTTTCTCCTTGCCTCCACTCTATCAAAATTTTCTAAATACTTTTTTAGTTTTTTTGATAATGGTGGTTAAAAACACTAAACGAGATGCCTAGAATATGCTTGGGGAGTTTAATACTAAGCAGATTAACTGGGCTCTTCTTCGCAGTGAAAAGGTTTTGGAGCACCATCTATGTATTTTACTATGGATTTTTCATATAAGTGCTTTATAGTATAATGATGCTCATTTATTTGATGATATTGAAATGCCCAAGTATGTCAACTAGAGGGTTTGAATTTTGAAACTAGTTAGAGTAATGACATCTTAACATCTTATTGAACATCTTTATGGTTATAGTAAGTATAAAGATTGAATTAGAATCAACATTGAAAAATAGGGATAAAGAGTCCAAAAAATTTAGAGAATTCTCTCTTTCTTACTCCTAGAATGGAATTTAAATATATTACTTCTCTCCAACACCCTTGCTAATAGTCTATTAAAAATCTCTATGACAATTGTAAATAGGTAACGATAAATTGGATTTGCTTTCCTTAGTTCTTTTAAGCATCTAACCATAAAAGATGGTTCACCGTTGACTAGGATATTGAAAGAAACTTTAGTAGTACACTATTAAATCCTTTATATAAAAATTCCATGGAATCTAAATGCTTTTATGACATTTATAATGAAGGCTTTATGAAAATCCACATTTAGGGGGTAGTTTTTATTGCTTTTCTTCTTTTTATAATATATGAAGATTTCCTAGACTAGGTGAATGTTATCTGCTATCATTCTTCCTAGTATAAAGGCTCCTTGTCTTTTTAGAAAATAAAAACTTGTTTCAATCTTTTTGTCAGGATTTTATATATAATCGTAGAGTCCAACATGCAACAAAATATTTTTTTATAGTCCTTTATAAATTTCTACTCCCTTCCTTTAGGTATTAAGGTGATAAATGTCTTGTTTATCTTCCTAAGGAGTTTTCTTTCCTTGAAAAATTCTTGAATGGAATTTATCACTAGATCCCTAATTTAAGGCCATGTCCTTTGTAGAAAAAACACATTCATTCCAATAGGTTTGTGTGCTTTATCATTGCTCAATCTTAATTTTGGTGATTGATTTAAATAGTAGTTCAATCTCCAGTTATGTAAGATGGTCCTGGACTATTTCTTTGAGAAGTTACATTGAAAAGATGGCATTAGAGGGAGCTCCCAAAGTTTTAGAATAATAGTTTACAAACTCTTTTAATAGCTCTTCTTGTATTATAATTATAAAATTCTATTTTTAAAGGAATACTATTCTATTTAAGAATTTTCTTAAAGCTACACTTTCTATAAAAAATGTAGAATTTCTCTCTACTTTTAAAGCCTATAAGGGCCTAGACCTCTGTTTTATAATTGAGCTTTCAAAATTTAGGGATTTAGCATTGCCTTTAACTCCTAGTTAATTCTTTACAATTTACTAATGCATTGGATCTATTTTCTGTCCATAGTTAATGCCCGGAGTCATCATAAGGTAACTTCCTCAAATACTTCTAATTCACTCAAAATATTATTGAATTTAAATGGGATTCTTTTAGGTCTGTTTATAGTTTGGGATTGGAAAATGATGGGGAAATGGTAGATGTCATTTTGTTAGGAAAATAAGTTACAATATTAAGGAATCTTTGGAACCATTCCAAATTACTTATACTCATATCCAAATTCTTCCTTAGCAAACAATATCCTTTCTATTTATTTCTCTATGTATAGAAATTGTCACCATAAGAGAGGTCTATCATTTTTATGTCTTTTACACAAAGTTATAATTCTTTAGTATAGTTCCTCATATAACTATTTCCATCAACTTCATATGGGTGTAGCATGGTGTTAAAATCTCCAAGGGAAATTCGTGAGGCTTGAATTATTGATTTCATTTCCCTAAGTTTGTTCCATAAGGTAATTCTTTAAATATTATGATTGAAGCTATATTTCATAGATGCATATGCCATGCACTACTTTTTTTTTAGCTTAATTTTGATGTGGACTAGTTGATTATATGTTTGGACATCCATCATCTATTCTTGCCCCTAATTGTAGTGAACCAAAAATTTTCCATTATGGATGTGTGTATAGTTATCAAGCATTCTCCAATTTTTAAAAAGGTTTTAAGATATGACAGTTTTCCTTTTTAATCCTAGTTTCTAAAATTTAAAAATAAGTAGCTTATTGTCATGTATAAAACTCCTAAGGACTCATTGCTTGTAGGGGAGTTCAATCCCTTTTCATTTCATACAATTATGGCCATGTCCTCTACTTCATATTAGATTTTCTTTTATTTATTAATTCATCTTACCTTACTTGAGCAATAAGACCCTTAACATTCTCTATATCAACCTATGGTTAAAAGGCTCACTTGTTCCCTTTAGTGACAATTCTTTAGTGTATTTATTTTTTGACCATTCACTAGGTTTGTTTAAGCTTCAATTTCTTTTGTTTTCTCCATGATGGTTTTTTCATTTGAAGCCTCTTCTTGTTGGATTGGTACTTACTAGTTAATGATTCCTCCCTTTCAGTACATCCCTTTAATTCCAAATAACTGCCTGTTTTAAACTTTCTTCTTGTAGGTTTCTATATCGTTATGGATGATTATTTACGTTTCTATGCATATATAAGCTTGAAATTGTCTTCCTCCATCTCTAGATTGTTATTTACTCTCATAATTGGTATTTCATTAGGTAGGTCTTTCATTACTTCCACCAACATGCAAATTCTTGCATATTTTATAAGTTTTGCTTCTAATGTAGCATGATCTAAGCATAAGGGCTTATGAACATAACTTGTAATTTAGCTTAATCCACTAGCGGTCCTGTATTCCAATGGCACAAAATGCATACACATTCATAATGGAATATTTGTAGATATAAAGTCTTCTATGGCTAATCTAGGTCTTCAGGTTTATAGTAGATAGGTTTTTTATTCTTTGCATGCTAAGGATCAACTTCAACTACTTTCATTGCTAATGTATTACTGGAAATTTTGAAGAAAATTATTTCTTATTAATTCACTAGGATTTCCTCAAGGAAAAATGTTTCCAGTTGGATGTATCCTAAGATTTCATGCTTAGGTAGGAGACTCTTGGTATGACTGATCTTTACATTATAAATCTCAAAGGTAAGTGCACATATATAACTATAGTATAACAATTGTGAATATAAAGTGGTAATCCCACAGGGGCTATAAGTATTGATAATGATCTTTTTCTATTATATAACCAACAAATTAAGATGATGTTAATTAAAATAAATAAAACTAAATTGAAGTTCAACATAAATAATAAACCAAAATACAGGTAGTTAATATTTTTCTTAAGATTATTAACGACTAATCTTTAGTTGACTAGCTGAAATCTATTTCTAATTAAAACCCCTAAGATTGCATTACTTAATTTTTGAATTGCTCCGAGGATTTATGTTGACCTATCATTATGTTTGTATGCAACTCCTTTAAATTGTGATAGATCTATTTATACAAAATGATTTTTAGTCTCAACAAAAAATAATAATAATAATAAAGATAAGAATAAGAAGAAGATGATGAAAAAGGACTAGAACTAGAGCAGCAAAATAAGAGCAACAAAGATAAAAACAACATTAAAAAAAAACAACAACAAGAATAATAACAAGAATAACATTAACAATGACGACAATAACAACAACATCCCAGTTGAAGTCTGACTGAGACACATAGTCTGGGAATGACTAATATCTTAAAAATATTAATTCAAGAATTAAAACACATAATTGAATCATAATAAATAAACAATCGAATTGTATTAAATAAAAATCAAATTACAAGCTCCATCCAACTTACGTTTCATCTTACCTAGGCACTAAATATATTTAATTCATAAAAATAAAACCAAATCAAAAGTCTAGATGAAGAATTAAAAAGAAGAGGATCCATTATATATCCCCTTTTTCTAATATGATCCACCAAAACTTTAATGGAAGATTGTTCTTTATCTGATCTCTAATGTAAACTTTATGATTATACCATCTTTGGGTTCAAAAGTTTGTTTTGGAACTCCAACTCTAACTCTTGAATTTGACTATAATGTTTTTTAATTAGCCTTCATAAGTGCCTTTTATATTACGAAATTAAGGTTTTTGGAGTAGACATTGTTAGTCAAAAAGTTGTGTGTATGAATGTGTCCTTTAAAAAATCTTCAAAATCATGATTAGACATGTTGCCAGACACTCACACGAATAGTGGACAAGGTCATGTAAAAGACATACATAGGTTTGGTCTCCTTTACAAGGGAAAATCTTTAAAGCCATACACATTCATAGAGACATATATGATCCTTCACATGCTTATACACATATCATAAACAAACACTACTTTATAATCTAATATCAATAGCAATCACATCGATAATTTTTTTGAAATCAAAAGCACAAATTCGACACCCTCACAAAGGATTCACTCAATTCATCACAAAGGAGGATTAATAGCCATAACCTTGTAATAAAATTACATCTCCATCACTAATAAGTAAATTTTGAACAAAAATAAAAGGCCTTCTAAATAGGGTATAATGAGGCTAAGGTAAAGGTATGGGAGCAATAATTAAAATGGTAATATTGTTGAAGAAAATTCATAGAAAGAAGATTACATAAAACTTGACTCCTCATATCCGAGGTCCTTCAAGAAAAAAATTCATTGGTATAACAATAATTCTTCTCACTCTCAAAGTTTTTTCTTTTTTATTTGATATGTTTGTAATAAATATTTTTAACTTGAACTTTGAGTAACTTTAAAGAATATAAAATTACAACAACAATGAATTTAAGAAGAGATAAATTGAACAACCACCATATATCAACAATCATAGGCATATTAGATCTTCTCTTTAAAATTAGTCAATATAAACCATGTTTCAAGTAATTAATTAAATGTAAATTCTTCAGGGTTAAAATGTCAATTTTTTTTCAAGAAAGATAGTAATCAATTAAAGAAAAGGCTAAGTCTTAAAAACGATTTCTCTTAAGGATAAAATAGGATAGATAATAATCAAAGAAAATATGCTAAAACAAATGGTTAACTTTAAGTGCCTTTATCTTTTTGATCCTCTATGTTACCATCACTGTTTCAATATGAGTAATAAAAACAAGTTCTAAAATCATCAAATAATGCATAAGAACCACACAACAAAAAAAAGTATAAAATAATGATATTTGTGCTTTTAGGCTCAAAAGCTCACATTTAGGCTTCATATGTGTACATAATACGTAATTTTCGTTCAAATTAACTGTCTCAGTAACTGCTAAAAATATGACTTATAAAAACAAGTGTAATCCAAAATTTATCTTTTTATAAACTAATTTAGTTTAATAATCAATAATAACCTAAAGTGTTTCAAACATATTTTAACTAAATAGGAACGTTAGTTAATAAGAATAAATAATAAAAATTTCATTAATCCCTTCCCCACGGTTAAAATTCTACATTGTCCCTGATGTACACAATAAAAGCCCTATCAAAAATAATATCAAAAGAACGCAAAAGTGAGAAATGAATAGGTTGGTACTTCTTTGAATAATAATAATTACAATTTATGAATCTGGTGAAGATTCTATAAGATATTATGTATAGTCATCCTTGAAAAAGAGAAAGAAAATAGGAAAAAATGATAAAAATAAAAAATAACAAAAAATGAGAGTTTAATAATTAAGTTTGGCATGTTAGCCCTTTGTTAACTATCATAAAAATAAAATAATGAATAAAAGAAATAAAATATAAAAATAGTAAATAAGAAAAATAAAAAAAAATGATAAGTATCTCAAACACCCTTACTCTCAATCAATGCATTGGTAAGTCTTATATAACAATCATTAGAGGATCATTGGGTCATTGAACATTATATGACTGTGGATCCAAAGATGATGCGATCGCTATAGATGTTGGAAGTGGTATAAAAATCTAGAAGTATCTAGACATCTATATTATAACCTCCTCCATCCATTTTTCATAGGCCTCAAGTTTCATTACCCACTCTGTTAGCTCTTTCTGGTTCATTTAGAAGATGAGTTAGACTTCTTGGATCTGCCCTATATACTTCTCCAACCACAAAACCTTGAGCTGGTCTCAGTGTTTTGGTGGTGTCAACATCCTATGCGATCTTGCATTATCTGAAAAATTGTAAACCTCTTTATGCTCTACTCCTCCCATCTGTGGAGGTGGTGAATCTTATCTCAGTGGCTGCTTTATTATGTTAAGGCAATCCCTATGTGCTGCTGTAACTAACTACTTAAACTCAATTCTTACCAATTTGCAGACATCTTTGGTTGGTGCTTACCTATTAATTAATTAATTTGTACAATCAGAATAAAAATTCTATTTTAGATTTAAAATTATAAAAAATCTTCCATACCTATTAATTAATTAATTTGTACTATCAGAATAAAAATTCTATTTTAGATTCAAAATTATAAAAGAATACTTCCCTATTCCTTTCTCATTTAGTTAAACCATTTGGATTATAGTCATTCTTTAATTTAGCAGCAAGTCATGTTCTAGAATTTTCCTATAAAGGACATAAATAATGAACATGAAAAAGAAATTTAGATGTATAAAATTTATTACTTACAATAAAGAAAATTAAGATATATTTAATATAAAATATTTAAAATATTATTTAAAATGGGTTAGTAAGAGATCCTTTGACCTATTTTTAAATCAACCCTTTTCCCCATTGGTTTATGATACCTCTTCAACCTAACCCATCCTTACATAATCCTTTTACTTTTAGCCTATAGTCAATTATTTCATGTTCCTACCTATTTTTCTATGTCTTTTTCTTAACAGATAGAAGAAATACCTTCCATTTCCAACCTAAAACCAACTTCTTCTTTTTCTTCTTTATGGAACATTTTATTTTATTTTTAGTCTAACTATTCAACTAAGCTCTAATCTCTCCTTTTTTTAGTTACTTTCCTCCTTTTGGAGAGTGCTTCTTAGTGCTCTAAATTGATCTTAGAGGCTGTTGGCAAGGCTACTTAGATGAATCACCTTGCCTAGAATAAAGTTATGAGAGATCCTCAACATTTAGTAAGTTAAGATTCATTCACACTTCAATAAAAACCAACATAGTCTTAACCCTAAAGGATGTACTCAACACAGGTGCCAAGAAATGAAAAATAACTCTAGCAGGTTTCTTTATGGAGAAACGACTATTCTTTCTCCTAGTTCATAATTGGGCCATTGTTAGCAAGATAAAGCATGAAATAGAGAACATGCTTAGTTATAAGGATGACTTTTTCATTTTCAAATTCTCCTCTAGGGACAAAGTAGAAAAGTTCTTGAAGACATGATTTGGCACATCCAAGGTTACCCTTTATTTCTTCAAAAGGGAAGATTAGGTCTCTCATTAGACAAATATAGTAGGATTAGCACAACAATATGAGTGAATTTCCATAGGGTCCCTTTTGAAATATTGGTCTTTATAAGGCTTGAGCTACTTGGAAAGCATTATTGGAAGACCACTAATGTAAAACCCCAAACTTTTCTTTTTACATGTCTATAAAATTTCATTTCATATGAATGATGTTTTTAGGCTAATGTAAATTTTATTTTCACTAAAAGGTGAATTAGAAACCCAACCCTGAATGACAAGTATTAGAGTCAAATGATAGCAAAAATTTTTTAAAGTTGACTGGTATGGAAATGGGCCAAAAATAAATTCAATCAGATGAATTTATGATAGATCAAGATTTACCTTGTTTAAATTATTGCGAAGTAAATTTGAAGCATTCTTAGGTTGAATCATAAAGACATAAAAATTAGCCTTAGTTACAGATACTTAAAGTTAATCGGCGCAACTTATATGTTGATATGTTTAGGTGTAACATGATATTAAGTGGACGTGAAATTTCTACCAAAATTGAAAATTTTTTCTTAAGGAATTTAATTATTTCGGAAAAGAAACAATACATATACATGTGAATGAGCCTTAAGTATTAGCTTTCATATACATGAAGAAGTTCTCATTATTTTGCAATAAGAATGCATGAAAACCTTGTGTTGTCATGTTTATGGAGTAGATGTGAGGGACATAAAATTTTTTACAAGTGAGGCCAATTTAAGGTATAGACATGTGTCATTTTTTTGAGTCAAAATCAGAACAAATTATTATATTTAGGGGACAAGAATTGTCTTGGATAATGTAAGGAATTAACAGCTTAATTAAACAAAGATGCTGAGTGATAAAATAATGGACAGCTATTGGAAATACATTTTGTATCATGTGGACAACCCTCGTCAACGTGTAGCTTAATCAAGAATGGTGAAGGAGCTGCTCAACCTTCATTCTACTAAAGCTTCACTTACCTTGCACTAGAATTGATGTTATTAATTTTTAGGTGCTCCCTTCAAACATAGATCTCCAAGTTATTAATTTTAGGAAATAATTTCTACATGTTGTTTAAGCCTCCAACTGTGGACAACACCTCCATCAACACCAACTACATGCAGGGAAACGATGGGCAACGTGTTACCTCCTAATACTGGTTTGTTAACTCACTCTAGTCCATCTTCTTTAGCTGGTCACGTGAATGCTTAAGCTGAAAACATGAAATCCCTTATGAATTGCATGAATGATTGAGCTAATTGCATGGTTGAGTGAAGAGAAAAATAGTATGGTAAATGGAGGGAAAAACAATATGTATATTCATGTATTATTCAATAGGTATTAATTGGCAACATGTAGATGCTATATATGTGGCTTAATGGTTGTTCGATGGCGTTATGTATGTTGTACATAGTTCAATGGTTCAATGTAAGGAAAACAGTAAGTATATACTATGTACATTATTTAAATGGAAAGAAGACAACATGTACAAATCAAGGAAGTTGTTTAATGGTTGAATAAAAAAATAAAATCTTAATCTTACAAAATGATAAAATTTTGGGTAAGCCCGTTGTCGTAAAATTTGTAAGGCCCCAAAGTATATCCTAGTTGAAATGTTACATATTCATTAAAGTATATGGATTAGTGAATTGTATATGTTTTGAATTTTTGGCTTGATCTTGAATTTTGGCTAATGGATCATACTTAGTAATTTAATTGAGGTATTAAAATGTAAATTTGGACTAGGAAAAATTGTCAAGTGGTAAGACAAGTTGGTACATGAAAATTTGTATGGCTAGGCCTATACTTTGAATGACATTTGGCATGGTTAAATGTGTGACAAAAGGACAAATTATTATAGGACAAGTGGACCAATCTTGAAGTGACATGTGGACTAACTAATTAGTGACAAATGGCAGCATTTTAGGGAGGTTATTGGCAGCCTAATCCATTGATACATGGTATTACATGCTTAGTGAAAAATGTGAATGGAAGGAAGAGACATCTTGCACTTAATTGAACTAAGATTGTACAAAACATATTTCTGTTGTGTTTTCTCTTCTTTCTTCATCTCTTACCACCAAAAACCTACTCTTATCTTACAACCCTATGTTTTGCTTGACTTTTTCTGAATGATCATATCAAAATACAGCATCAAAGAAGCTAGATCTTGTTATATTCTATGCTGCTATCTTCTTAGTTAACTTGATTTTGGAATTATGTTTGCTTGCTTGGAAGGCTAGATTGGGTTGTTCATTAAAGTAGGAATTTGAGTTAAACATGTAATGGAATTCTAAACTTTATAGCATATATTCATACAAGTTTTATGACTTTTTGTGGTTTTAATGTATTGTCATCAATTGTATGATTGATTTCTCCAGATGGTATACGCTTCATGTGGTTTATGAGTGAGAGCTTAATTGGGTTGTGAAATATAAATATTGCATTTGTCATAGTTGATGGTACCCAGTTTTGATGAGTGCTAATTTGTACACTTGATGTCATATTGGGTGTTGTTTTGTTTCACTAGCATAATGAGTTTTAAGTTACTTGACCCAAATACAGCTCACCTTTCCCTTACCTACATTACAACCTTAAAAAGTCCTTTGATTCATGATTTTCCATGTGAATTTTAGTGATGGAAAAATAAAATAATATGCAAAGTTGTGGATTGTCATGATCATGAATGGTGTTAAGTGTACCTGTAGATCTATTTTAGTTAAACACATTTCCGAGTCTACCATTAAATTGCTCGATTTTTTAAGATGATGAATTTTGATTAATCATGAGTAAAAGATTGGAATGTTGACTTCTTGCTATGATTTTTCAAAGTCATTCATATTTGTTTATGATTATGTATTCTTGAAACATATGGGAAATGAGTCAATGTTTTTGGGTCTTTGAGCTTAATGTTAATGTTTTGCCTGAGGATGGACAAAAGCTAAGTGTAGGGGAAATTGATAGGTGTTTAACTGATTATGAAATTATTCCATATCATTTAGCGATTAATGAAATGAAATTGCTTAAATTACTCACTTTGACTTGTATGTGATTTTAGGTACAATTCAGAAGCAAATAATTTAAAGTGAGTCGAGGGGCTATATTTTGATCATTTTTTGAACATGAATTTTTACTTCTCTTCGAGAAGCAAGAAAAAGAAAATTAAAATACAAAGAAGTAGAAAATTTGCATTGTGCATGCCATGTAAGAACGCGAATTTAATGGAAAGCATTTTGGAATTATGGTGAATTAAAGATGGAAAGCATGCAGTAGTCTATAACTAAATGGCAACTTGAATTAAATGGTGAGCAGATGACCAAAACAACAACAATAATAAGGAGAAACAACAACAGATTCAATGTAGGAGAGGAAACGTAAATCATAGTCTGAGTTTCATGTAGGCAACATATTTGAAACATATCAATTTTCAAGAGATAGGTACGTAGGATTTTAACAAGTGAACAATACCAGTAGACCAGAAATTAATTGGAAAAATATAGAGAACTATAGTGTAGGAGTGGAGACGCAATAGAGAGTCATTTGTGGTCTTTAGTTGGTTTTCTTTGGGCTGATTTGAATGGGAACTTTGGTAGCTTCGAGAGAGCGCAAAGATGGAGGTAAGCTCTTCACAATGAGAAGACCAATGGGTAGCTTTTCGTCACTGATGCAAAGGTGACATTGATGTCAACAACCCAAGTTAAGTGTATTTCACTGTTTTTGTTATTTCTTTCTCTTATTAAAAATCAATTGTGTTATCCTAAGTTAATTGATTTGGTAATTGTGTATAGGTAATCTTATTCTCATTATTGTCCACTTATTTGTGTATAGACCCATTGGGCATTGTGAAAAGATGATTTCAATACGTTTATTGAATCGTTTATTTGCAAACCCATTGCTAGAATGTCAATATAATTTGTAATTGATATTTTGAAATTCATATGTAGCAACTAGTGATTCGTAATTATTGGGGATAACATGACCTAGGTTAAATGATGCATCGTAAGTGGATGTTGCCTTGATTAATTGGTTTTCTTAATTAGTAATACTATTACCCAATTAAATCTAGAGATCATATCTTAAGTTATTTGGCGTTATAATTAACGATTATATCTTGACTAAACACTACCTAAGGGAAAAACTCGAGTTAATTATTAACCTAAGATTAATAGTTTATAAGAGAGTTTTGATAACAATAAATCAATGAAATATGTTTATTAGGTTGTAGGTCGAGATTGAACCAAAGAACCTGAAGTAAATCACAAATTAGTACAATGATAATCAATACACAAGAAGGGGGGTTGAATTGTGTATACTTTTTTTTGTTTTACCCTCTTCCTTAAAAATTGCTTAATTCAGAACACAAGTAAGTAATAAGAGAGTTAAGAAATTTTTGAACACAGAGATTTTATCCTGGTTCACCCCAAACCGTGGGCTACGTCCAGTCCTCAGAAACCTTTCTGAGATTTCACTATCTC
>JAOSBO010000008.1:39569429-39594915 GCA_027563915.1 Erythroxylum rotundifolium | reverse complement strand
GCAAATAAGATTTCTAAAAAGTTTTGAAATCTACTGGTTCTCCAAATATGGCATGCTTTCTTTTCCCGATCCAACACACATGATAATAATCTAACAAACACTTGAAAACACACTAAAACACCTATAAAAACTTAGTTAATATATCTATCAATTAGTGGCTACAAAAGAGTTGACTATTTAAAAATTTTATCGTTATTGCAAAAATTAATATTGTGCAAGTTATTTACCCTTAACAGCTAACTTTGTTTGGAATTGTAGCAATTTGATGTAAAGAATGCATTTCTTCATGGTGATCTAAACAATGAAATTTACATTGATATCCCTTTAGGATTCGATGCGGAGGTGGTAAGTAATAAAGTTTCAAGTTAAAGAAAGCATTTTATGGTCTAAAGTAATCACCAAAGGCATGGTTTGGTAGATTTGCTAATGTGATGTTCTCTATTGATTATATATAGAGTCAAGGAGATCATACACTACTTAAGCATTCAAATTTAAAGGGAAATACATTTTTTTAAAATTATGTTGATGATATAGTTACGATTGATAATGATGACAATGAGATGAAATCAATAAAGGATCGTTTAATTAGGGAATTTGAAGGAAAGGAGTTAGGAAGGTTGAAATATTTTCTGAAGATTGAATTGGCACATTCTTTACACGGGATATTTATCTCACTAAAAAAATGTTCTTGTTCTTCTAAAATTAGCTAAAAGATTTTCTTGTAAGCTAAGCCCTACTCTTTTATATCCTAATCATAAACTTAGTAAAGCTAAATAAGGTCCCGTTATTGATTGGCATATGTATTAACACTTAATTGGAAATCTCATTTATTTTTCCTATACAAGACAATATATAGCATACACAGTTAACGTTATAGTTCAATTTATACACGATCCTAGGAAAGCCCATTTTTAAACAACTTATAGAGTTTTACTATATTCGAAGGATTTCCAGAAAAAGGGATTCTCTTTAAGAGATATAATGTGCTTTACTTTGAAGTCTATACTAATGCTGATTATTTATGGTTATCAATCGATAAAAGGTTAATTTTAGGATACTGTATGTTCTTAGATAGGAATCTTATGAATTGAGGAGTAACAAACAAAATGTTGTGGTAAGTGCATAAGCATGAGTTAAATCAATGGCTTTGGATATTTGTGAATTATTGTGATTAAAAATTTTACTTAATGATTTGAAGATGAAATGGAGAACAAATCACTAATCAATAATGCATATAATCCAGTACAATTTAATTAGAAAAAAGATATTATAGATGATAGATACTTTATTAAAAAAATTAGATAGTGGATTAATTTGCGCACTTTAATTGGACGTCAACTTGCAGATGTTCTTACAAAGGTGTGAAGCATTTAAACATTTTAAAATTTTTTGGTAAGCTAGAAATGATAAATCTATATTCATTAGCTAGAAGGGAACTGTGGAAAAATATATAAGATTTTATATCGAGTGCATTGTAAACTTTTCCTAACACTGAACACTAAAATTTGTAGTTCTAGTGATTCAGGATCGTATCCACAAGGAATGTTCAGTTAATTTCCATAATGAAAATAATTGTTACAGAGGAAAAAAACAAAGAGGATTATAAGTTTTGCATAATTAAGGAAACAAAGTAAAATTTAAATAGTGAAAAAATTATGGAAAATAATTGAACAAGATAAAAGAGTCGAATATATGTAAAATCTAATTCTAAGATCAATCTTTGCCTAGGCATGATTAAACATATCCTATCATTCTAATATTCTCACACCTCTATTCGAACTATTGATCAGAGACTATCAAAATGCTATGCTAATATGAGTTTTCCCTTTTGTTGTGCTTAATTAAGATACGATTGTTAATGAAACCCAGCCACTGAATAACCTAACATATGATCTCTAGATTCAATTTGGCAGTCATATTATAAAGTGGAAAATAGGTTAATATAGACAGTAACCTCACACGTTCAGGTTATCTAACTTAAGTTATGGTGTTCCTAACTATTCAAGATCATTAGTGGCTACTAACGAACATCAAATATGATGATTACAGATTATATTCAACATTATAGAAATAGGTTTGTAATAGAATAATCTAAATAACGTATGAAGGTCATCTTTACAAAACCCAATTCAATAAACACAAACAACAATAATAATCCAAAAAGAGAGTATCAACATTAACAAGATCGGATAGGCTTAACTATGACTTAGGAATCGATTTCACTATCAAATTTGTTTCAAGAAGTTAGCCTGCCATCTTCTCCTTCAAGCCCTAAAAATCAACCATTGTAGCCTCTGTTAGGGTTGAAAATCGAAAGAAAATGAAGAAAAATGATGTATTCACTTATGTCCACCCCCCACCTTGAGTTCCTCTTTTGGCCGTCACAACATTCCTTTTTATAGCTAAAAACTAGGTTTAAATGGACAGGTGACATACAACCCGTGAGTGACCTCTCATGGGTGTGAGAGGTGTCTCACGCCTGTGGGACACTATGAATGGGCGTGAGAAGAGGTCTCACGCCCATGCACACCATGGTGTGGCCATGAGATGCTTCCATACTTTGTTCTTCACTTTCAAAACCTATCTTTTCTCTTTTTCTTTCAATCCTCTTCTTCTTCTTGCTCCATGAATCAATATAGTATGGACATTGAGTAGATGGCTCAATGAATATGCTTTTGGGTCACTTTAGCTCTTTCACTTCCAAAATGTACCTAAAATTAAATATAAGCTAAAATGAGTATCTTAAACATTTTAAAGCATTAATCACTAAGTGAAGTAGATTAAATGAATCAAAATTTAAGCACATATCAAGTTCCCCAACATTTAGATTTTGAACGTCCTCGTGCAAATTGTCAAATCAAAACCACAAACCACAAACCAAAATTCTTACTCATTTTTCATATTTCCTAAGAATAGATAATCATAAGTAAAGATGAATGACTTTCAAAACCTATAGCAAGAACTTAACATTCACAGCTACTACTTACGATCAATTATCATTCATCACCCTTAGAAACTGAGCAATCTAGAGGTAGACTTGGATAAAAGGTGTTCAAATAAGATATTTCCATGGGTACACTTAAACACCATTCCTGATCATAACAATCCATAACTTTGCATATTATTTCATTTCTCCATCACTAAAAGTTGCATGCATTATCATGAATTAAAGGACTTTTCTTGGGTTGTAATATAGGCAAGGATAAGGTGAGAAGTATTTTTGGTAATGTAGTATAAGAGACTTCAAGCTAGTGAAGCAAAAGTAACACCCAATGAGATATCAAATGCATAAGCTAACATTAATGCAAAACTAGGTACCTTCAGTGATGAATGCAATAATTATATTTCACAACTTAATTAAGCTCTCACACCATAAACCACATGAACATAACAAAAACGTTTGCTTCATCCAAAACAACATCTACATTGTATGCAATATATTCAAACCACCCATTCAATATAACTTAAGGAGGAAAAACCAATAATTAATAACTTTTCAAAAAACTGTATTTTCTCCTTGATACTTTTATTCAAACTCACAAATTATTATTTATTTTTCTTTTCTTTTTTCTTTTTCAAATATAAAGGTGAAAGAAGCTATATCAACATGGGAATTCATAACATGACATTTTAACAAATATAGCCAAACCATATATATGCACAAACCCACATTTAGGCTTTTGTACAATCAAAACCATTAACAATTCACAAATGCTTCACTAGCTTTAGGGTTTGCGTAGGACATTTGGTTAGGTTCAAAGCATGTAATGTGGTTTAAACAAAAGGAAAGGCTAATAAAGCTCAAAGGGGTTTAATAAAGGAAAATTCATATAAATGGTTAGGTTATTTAGCTAAAGTAGCTCATAAATAACAAAGAATGCCTAATCATTTTCAAGATAATGCGTATGATAAAAATGTGGTTTCAAATAGAAAATCAAAGAAAAGTCAGGATTTATAGGTCATGAAGGTCACACATAACAAAAGATAGTAAGACTAATATGAATGTGTAAGTCTAATACAACTTAAAATCTCACTAGTTTTTGTTTACCACTATCACCACTTTTCTAAGGATAGTACACATTAACCAATCATAAGAACAAAAGTACATGCTAAAGTTGTCATGGATTTTTGTAGTCAATTCACACTCTAATTATGATTATATAATCTTAAAAATAATAAAAAACAAGAAATTTTTGATTTTTTGTTTTATTTTGAAAACCACTTAAAAAGCCACATAAGGAACAATTAAGCTCAAAGATGTATGCATAAAAAGTAATATCCCCACCCCCACACTTAAAACAAACATTGTCCCCAACATAACATCAAATGCAAGAAATGGAACATTAACAAAAATAGTAAAAGTGAAAATGTAAATAAACAAAAATTGACTTCCCTTGGGTTGCTTTCCCAAATAGTGCCATTGTTTATTGTCTTTGTTTTGACTCCTGTTACTTGCATCAAGTGACACCAATCATGTCTTCTAGCATCAACACGACTTCAAGTGATGACCATTCACTTTGAATGTCTTGTCGGTTTTTAGACTCTGTATCTCTATTGCGCTAAAAGGAAAGACATGAGCAACAGCAAATGAACCATCCCAATAGGAATGCAACTTACATGGAAATAATTTAAGCTTGGATTGATATAGTAACACTTTTTAGCCCATCGATAAGCTCTTTCTCAAAGTCATCTTATCATGAAAAGCCTTTTTCTTCTCCTTATATATGATTGCTATCTAATAGGAGTCATTCTTCATCTCCTCTAACTCTTGCAGCTTCAACTTTCTATGCACACCCATATCATCTAAATTCATGTTGCATCTTTTGATAGCCCAACATACCATGTGTCATAATTCCACCAGAATATGACATGACTTCCCAAACACTAGTTTATACATGCAATGACCCAACATATACCCTGGAAGTATTATAGCATGTCTAGGGTGTATTAAGAAGTGAACACAATTAATTAAATGCATCTTAGTAAAAGAAATTACGGTACTTAATGTAAAATACATGGGTTAATGGTGTATTACGAAGTGAACATAATTAATTAAATGCATCTTAGTAAGAGAAATTATGGTACTTAATGTAAAAGACATGGGTTAATGGGTAATTTGTTCATTTTGGCATGGACATACATACTTAGATATGAAATACATATAGGAATTTTTATATATTGCTTGAATTTATGAATGTGATGTGAGAAGAACTAGTAGAAGAAGTATCCCATTTGCTTATGGAATTTTTTTTTGGTTAAATTGGATGTATTTTTGTGTTGGTCTTGCATGATAAGATCGAAATTAGTTGAAATGAGATGTGTACCTCGCTGAATGGATAGGTTCCACTAAACATATTTCTATAATTTGGCCATATCTTTGTTTGGAGACCTCTAAATTGGATAATTATAATTGGAAATTAAGCTATAGGCATAGATCTAAAACGTTCATGAAGTAACTGTAATTTTGTTGTGCCTATAAGATTTTTGAATTCTGGCTTGAAGTTGAGTTATGGCTACTGTCCCTATTTTTGAACAACCTATAATGTTTTGGGTATAACTCCCAGAATAATTAACAAAATTTATGAAATTTATTAAATTGGAAAATTAAGGCATAGGGAAATGAAATTAATTGATAATATTATAGGCTAATGTGGATATTAATGGCAGAAGAAGGACCAATGTGCAATTTTCCTAAACTCAACTCATAGACTAATAAAACTAAAACGTGTGTATCCAATAGAATTGTAACACATGGTCCAATAGAATTGTCACACATGGACCAATAGAATTGTAACATATGGTCCAATAGCATTGCAACACATGGTCTATCAGAATTGTAATATGTGGTCCAATAGGATTGTAACACATGGTTCAATAGGATCATGACATATGGCCTAATGGGATTGAAACATATGTCTAAGACTAGAAAATTCACGAAAAGGCATATGGAGAGGGAAGATGGACGAAACTTTGATGGCATAACTTAAGATTTTTCTCCTCTCCATCTCACCTTCTTCATCCCATCATTTTTCACTTGGTAATTCAAGCAAAAGCCAAAGAGGAAGGGAAGGAAAAGCATTAGAAGAACTTCTTATCCAATTTTAAGGTTTGGGACTTCACTTAGTTGACTTTTGTATTTGTGTATGATTAAATGGATATAAAGATTCATTTGTATTAGAGTAGTGCTCTAAAGGAAATTACCTTTGTCACTTTTGTACAAACTTTTTTTGATTAATAAAGTGAAAAGCATTTTTTCATTAATTTGATATTCTTTTGTATGAATTGATGTTGATCTTAAATTGAATTAATGAAGTCCATAATACAAAACATAACATAAAGGAAATCATGATGAGGTCATGATAATGAGATTCCTATCATTTGTAATTATGTTAGTATCCAAATAATCCCTAGTCATAGGATTAATAAGCCAGGACATTATTAATCCAGATAGACTAGCATATGTTATACTTCTTGATTTGATCAAGTAGTAGATCTCATAAACTGTAAACATGAGATGTTTAGAGTTAACATGTGGATGCTTACTAAGGGTAGTAAGTACAACAGATGACCTGTTATAAGATTATCATATGGATGACCTATCGAATGTCAATGATTAATCTCATCATAGCCATATGTGCAAATATCCTTACACTTGAGATACACAAGGATATCTTGTATACTAATCCTATGCTTTGACATCATTCCTTTTTAACGTAAGACGAGGTCGCTCTTAAGGAGGTGATTGGGTACAACTATTGGTATTTGAAGGTAATTAGGTAGCCAATATAGGATTCACCACTCTTGATAGAAGGAGATGATACCCACGACCTTCTGTCGGGGTCATTACTCGAGAATCTCTAGCCATAGTAGTTATATGTCATGAAGAGAGTCTTCAATAGAGTAATGAGATCTTAAGATAAGAACAAACATCAGTTGGACTAGATATGACGTAGTCAGGCTAGTAGGAGTTGACACATAGCCCATACTCCTATCCAAGTAGGGTATAGCATGGTGAAAGGATGAATTGCATGGTAATGGTCTATAGAAAAGTTCCTAAGTTAGATAATTAACTATTGACGAGTTCGTTTGTTAATTCATTTATATTTCGGCAAAATGACATCATGAAATCCTTCATGATTTGACTGAATTAAGAGTTAATTCAACTGCCTAAAATAACCAGGAACTTAACGGTCACACACATAAAATATCGGAAGAAAACAAGTGTGTTGTATGGCCTAATTTAAGCAGGCCATGATTGTGCATCATAGGGCCACGATCGTGGCTAAAGGCGAGCTCAATTGGCCACGATCGTGACAAAGGGCACGAAACGGTATATAAGTGAGTCCTTCACTTATGTACAGGAGCTTCCTTCACTTCTTACACACTCAAGTGATAGAGAAAGGGTTCTAGAAGAGTTATAGAATGAGGGTGAGGTGTCCTGAGTTTTGTTCTTGCAATTCATGCAATTGTTGCATGAACCAAAGTGCATGCAAAAAGATTCTTGACCTATCTTCCATCATCTTGAGCATCTACTAAAACTCATCTAGTTTGGTCCTCAAATAACCCTCAAACATTTTTTATTCTTCTACATTTGCTTGTTTTTAGAGATCGAGGAAGGGTTTGGTGTTTACAACAACCCAAACAAGGAGAAGAAACAGAAAGGAGGAAATACATAACGTAAAAATTTTATATTTCATGTTCATTACATATCTTTGCATGCATGCATAATCTTGGTGTTTTGGGATTGTCATGGTGTCAGAATCAAGATTCTGACACTTTCGCTACATTCGTATGCATATGATGCATGAAACCATGGAATCCCAGCAGTGGTATCAGAGCTTGTTAGGCATATTATAGATGATGTATTGACCATGTGCAAAGTGTTTGTTGGGTTGCAAATTATGGAAATTTTTTTTCTGATTTTATTCCTAAAATTTTTTTATAAGATGTTATATTATGTTTTTGTTGAAGTAAATTGCAATTGAATGTCATTTGCTATTTTATTGTGAATTTATATCCAGACTATTCATGTGTTGATTTTTGGATTTTCCAAAAAACTGATTGCATGTGCTGACTTTGAAAATTTTGTATTAATTCTAAAAAAATTATTTTTCTTTTTTTCTTCCACAAAAATGTTTATAAGGTGTTATGTTATGTTTCTATAAAAAGAAAATGCAATTGAATGTCATTTTCTATTTTATTACGAATTAAGTTTCAGCTATATGCATGTATGAAGTTTTGGAAATTCTAGAAATACGATGAACATGCATGTGTGAAAGATTCCATTTTAATTTTTATAAATTTTTTAACTAAATTTTATGCATGCGTATGCAATATGTGAAGTTGCCACATGTATGAGATGTTGGATCGAAAATTTAAGCATGTAAGATTTGGCTAAAACGGTAGATTTCAAAACTTTGTTTTTAGAAATCAAATTTCAATGGAAGCAATATAACCAAATCAACATGGCAAGCCATACATGATACGGTATAAGGAAATATTTAACATGAGAACAAGGTGGTAGAAATATACCAAATCCAATGCTACAACTTTAACTCCTCGTTGTCATATCTTAACCTTGGCAATGTATCCTCTCCTAGGTGATGTATCCTCTTCTCATTATTGTATCCTCGGCCAATCTGATCTACCACTTGTTTCCCTTGGATAACTTGGTTAACAAGATCCTCTGGTAGAAATGGAGAAGAAAACTTGAAGAGATTTTGCCTTAGAAAAGGAAGCTAAAGATGAGACCCCTCACATGTAAATTTTGGCTATCTCATGCAAGATAGGAGAGAGAGATAAAAATTCAATAACCCCTTGTATTCTTTCTCTCAATTTCTGTTAAGCCTCAAAGAAAGAAGTGAAGTGCATCCAATGCGTCACATCCTTCTTTAATCAATCATAAAGAAGCCAATAAATGAGACTCTTCTCATTTGTTTTAAGATAGCTATATGAAAAGACCAATAGCCTAAAATGATACATCTCACTTTTTGATTTTGTGATGAAAGAAGGAAGAGGGTCCATCAAATGCATTTCTTTCTTCTCGAATCCAATGAATGCTAAATGGTTACATGCTATAATTAAAGGAAAACCATTGAACTCTATAATGATAAGATTATAACTCCATTTAATGATGATAAAGCATGTTAAAAACCTTCTTAAATGTAGCAAACCAATGCTAATTAAAACCTAAAATCCGCCTCCTTTTATGTTTAATAACTTTGATTTAATTTAATTAATCTAATTAATCAAATTAAACTAATGTCTAGCCCATTTCTACATGTTCATTTGGGCTTGTAATTAAAGTAAGCCTAACATTCAATCATAGGCTTTAAAATCTCTATTTGTATTTCTTACTTTGCTTGATAAGCTTCCTAAAAGCCAAATGGGAAATCTAATTGGACTTATATAATTCAAGCCGCAATAAGCCCAGAATTAATTTAATCTCATTATAATTAATTCCAGTTTATTAACTAAATTTTATTCCACTTAAGACAATTAGTTGATCTCTTGAATTATTAAATATTATGAGAACACATATTTCAAATAAGAAGTCCAATTGCAAACTCTAATATGAACTATATTATAGCCATCTGTATGATAAAGGGTAAAATTACCATTTTGCCCATATGTTAATTTTTCTTTCTAGATCTCCCGTTTTACTCTATATGATGATTAACACACAAGATCTCATCTTGATGTTAAGACTTGATGTTATAAGTAAATATACTTGCTTTCTAGGGTACTATATTTAAATAACTCCAATAATCTCCCACTTGCCCTGAAGTAAGTTTGACATATTCTTATTCCCATCCTTGCCAGGTGACCCTCAAAACTCTTTTGATATAGCATCTTCATAAATGGATTAGCAAGGTTTTGTTATGTGGGAATCTTTACTGCATTCACCTCATCATGTTGTATTATCTCCCTTATGAGATGATACTTTCTCTCAATGTGTTTGGCAGCTTTATAGTTCCGAGATTCTTTAGAATTAGCCACTGCCCCACTATTATCACAATAAAGTGTAAGGACCTTTTTTGGCTCAGGAACTACCTCCAAATCATTCAGGAACTTGTGGTGCTAGACTGCTTCTTTTGCTGCTTCACAAGCAGCAACATACTCACCCTCTGTAGTCAAATCGGCAACACAAGATTGGTTTATACTCCTCCAGACTATGGCTCCACAGCCTAAAACAAATACAGAGCCAGAACTTGATTTCCTAGAATCAACATCTAATTGGAAATCAAAATCTATATATCCTATCGGAATAAGATTATTTCGAGAGTAAACAAGCATTAAGTTCATCATCCTATGAAGATACTTCAGTATGCACTTAACCGTAGTCCAATGCTCAATTACTGGATTGTACTGGAATCTACTTACCAGTACCGCTATGTAACAAATATCCAGTCTAGTGCAAAGTATAGTATACATTAAACTTCCAACTACCGAAGCATATTGAATGTTATTCATGCGTTTGAACTCGTTTTGGGTCTTAGGTGCTTCCTTCTTTGAAAGTTTTATTCCATTTTTAGTAGGTGTGAAGCCCCTCTTGAAATTTTGTATGACAAACTTATTGAGCATCTTCTCAATGTAGGTTATTTGAGACAAGGCTATCAGTTTGTTCTTATGATCCCTTAAAAGTTTGATCCCTAGAATATAGCTAGCCTCTCCTAAATCCTTCATTGAGAAATGTTCGCTTAACCATCCCTTAATTGTAGATAACATTCCTACATCGTTCCTAATGAGTAGATGTCATCAACATGTAGGATTAGGAAAATAAAGTTGCCATCTTATATCCTTTTGTAGACACAAGGCTCATCTTGGTTTTGCATGAACCCATAAGTTTTGATAAACTTATCAAACTTAATGTTCCAAGACCTAGATGCTTGCTTAAGCCCATAAATGGACCTATGCAACTTGCATACCTTATACACATTACCTGGCTCAACGAATCCTTCTAGTTGGGCTATATAAATGGTCTCCTCAAGATCCTCATTAAAAAATTCGATCTTGACGTCCATTTTCTATATTTCATAATTGAAATATGCTACTATGGCCAAAAGAATTCTAATGGACTTAAGCATGGCAACTGGAGAAAAAGTCTCCTCATAGTCTATACCCTACTTTTGAGTATAGCCTTTAGCTACCATTCTAGCTTTAAAGATCTCTACCTTTTCATCTGATCCTCTTTTCCTTTTATAGATCCATTTACACCCTATGGATTTTACATATGATGGTGGATCTACTAGGATCCAGGCTTCATTGGCGTACATTGAATCTATTTCTGATTCCATTGCCTCGAGCCATTGTTTTGCATCAATATCATTAATAGCCTATGTATAAGTAATGGGATCCATTTCTTCTTGGTCTGAGATGGCTTTATTGCCTTCTCTTCGACCTAGATACTATTAGGTTATCTCACAACTCTCCCACTAAGTCTAGGCATTACTTGATGTTCAGGTTGCTCTTTCGATTCAACTCTTGAATCCATTTCGACATCATGTTCTGCTATATCCAAATCAACTCTTGTTTTGGATGAAATAGCTAACTCTTTAAGTACTACTTCACTTCTTCCTTTATGATTTCTCACAAACTCTTCCTCTAGGAAGGTTGCATTTAAATACATAAATATCTTCTTGTCCTGCGGATTGTAAAAATAGTATCCTCGAGTACTCGTAGGATATCCTACAAAGAAACATACTTCTGACCTGGATTCCATCTTTGTGGATTCAGGCCTTAAAACACGAGCTTGGCAACCCCAAGTCCTTAAGTGCCTCAATGAAGGCACTCGGCCAGTCCACAACTCCCTAGATGTTTTAGGCATCAATTTGGATGGAGCAAAGCTAAGAAGATAAGTTGCTGTTTACATGGCATATCCCCAGAATGATTCTGGAAGAATAGCGTAAGACATTATTGATCTTACCATTTCCAATAGAGTCCTATTTCTCCTCTCAGCTACACCAATCTGTTAAGGTGTTCGAGGAACTGAAAAGTTGGAAACAATTCCATTATCAATTAAATATTGTTGGAACTATCCAGATAAGTACTCACCATCTTGATCAGATCGAAGTTATTTTAATGGCTTACCTAGCTGCTTCTCAGCTTCAGCTTTGAATCATTTGATCTTTTCAAAATACTCAATCTTTTTATGCATCAAATACAAATAGCCATATCTAGAGTAATCATCTATAAAGTTTATTAAGTATTCATAACCTCCTCTAGCTTGAAAGTTCATGGGCCCATATATAATAGTATGTACCAGGTCCAGCATAGATTTAGATCTGTTTTCTTTGGAAGGAAATGGGGCCTTGGTCATTTTTCCTTCAATTTAAGATTCACAAGTGGGTAATGGATCATTATCCAAGCCTATAAGGATCCCATCCTTTACTAACCTATCAAGTCTTTTCTGATTGATATGACTTATTCTTAAGTGCCACAAATATTTTGAATTAAGACTAAAGACATTGGATTGTCTTGGTTTTTATCAATTTTGTGATGTTTAGTGAGCTTGTAATAGGTTCTATAAAGAAAAATCCCTATTTAATTATTGCATTACAAATAAAATCCTTATTCTCATATATTGAAACAATATTTTCAAAATATAAGGAATAAGTAAATTTTATTAAACAAAAAATAGAAGTCATGTTCCTTACAACCATTGGGATGTAATATACATCCTCCAAATATAACCTATGACCACTCAGAAAGTCCAAGATAACTACTCCCGTTGATTCTGCTGAAACATAGGATCCATCTACTATCTTGACTTGAAACTGGCCTTTATGTAGTTTTTTTTTTTGCTGCAACCCTTGCAAAGAATTGCAAACATGATTAGTGGCTCTTGAATCTAATATCTAAGAATCAAAAACTGCCACATTTGTGTTCCTAACAAACTTAGGAAACCTATACCTTGTTTGTTTTTAAGAGACTCAAAGTAGACCGCACAGTTTCTTTTCTAGTGATCCTGCTTATCACATTGGAAACACATTCCCTTGGTGTCCGCTTTGGCCTTCATTTTCATGGGTTGGGCCTTGACAACTATTTGGGCCTTCTTTTTCATTGGACCCTTCTTCTTTTTCTTGCCCTTATCCTTAGGCTTAGAAGAAGATGCTACATTATCTTCTGGCCCATGTGCCTTGATATTTAATATCTCCTCCATACTCTGGAGGGTATTTACCAACTATTCAAGGTATAATCCTTGCTGTTGAGCTCATAGTCTAACTTAAACTGCTGAAAAGAACAATTTAAACTATTGATGTCCATAATCATCTGCGTGTCTGCATCCATGTCTACCCTAAGCATCTCAGCATCAGTGACCAAAGAGATTACCTTAAGTCTGTCATCTTGCACAGGTTCACCAGGTTGTTGTCTGAGATTATGAAAGGTTTGGATAGCTTTCACCCTTGTAGACCTAGTCCACATACCAAACATCTTATGCAGGTGATGAAAGAAAACACTAGCAGTTTTCACACAAGCAATTTTCTTTTGCAACATATCGCCGATAGAAGCTAAAATATAGCACTTAGTAGTATTATCAGCATTCTACCATCGATCATGTTGTTGGACTTGCTCAAGAGTTGAATCTCCAACTGGAGGTGCAAGTTCATTTTCAGTTAATACCTATTAAATTCGTTCATATTGAAGAACAATGTCAACGTTACGTCTCCATTCATTAAAATTCTCTCCGTTTTCCAATTTGTTATTTGTCAAGAGCAAAGTGAGTGGATTCATTTTATAGTTGATTATGTTTGAAAATATAAATTACAAAAGAATGAGCATACTAGTCAACAATATTGGAACTTTGTATAAAATCATGATGCATGTATGCATGATGATAGAGTTAACAAAACTTAAAAAAAATTCAAACTTTATATAATGGTTATTTTTCTTATCTATAACGGACTAAGTGACGGTGGGCCATTTTATCCACTAAAAGAAAAACTGGGACCCTCCCACTCAAAAAATTACCAAACATCTTCATGCCTAACCTTTTGAGAAGCGTCTTGATTTGGTCCATACTTTTACCAACAGAGCTACGATGGGTAGGATACTTAATAAAATATGTTGAGTGTGTAACCATTTGATTCATCCACTAAAGGTACTTGCAAACCATGCCTCGGTGGGAGGTCACATTCATTATTAATAAGTGGACTTATCCCTTAGGAGACCCAAACCATGCAAGATCTAGGATTCATACCCTCCAATGCGGAGTAACATTTCACCACATGCAAATGGGCCATCATATGAGGAACCGTGGACTCTCATATGAGCATCCTCTCCCATTCAATCTTTTTAGGCTTTAAGTTTTAATAAATACCATCTTGTCTAGATTTAATTTATTATCCATCATATATTGTTTCATTATATATCTCATACATAATGAATGCATGGCAAAGCCTAAGGTTGGCAATTTTCTAAATGACATGCAATGACATAATATCACATATTATTTGCATTCATTTATCCATTCATTATATTAACTAATAAGCCACTTTTGATTGTCCACCTCAGAAACATAAAAACAATTACAAGGATTTTAAGCCCAACAAATCTTCTTAGACTTGGATCTTTCGCTTCAAACCCTTTGCTTACATGACCCAACCCATTTGGTAAAAAGTGTGTAATGGCCTTTCTTTTCCAACAAAAATTTGATTTTCACAAAATTGAAAATTGTCCAAAAGAATAAAAAAATCTGCACTTGTTTTTCACAAAAAACCAAAATTATGGTAAAAATTTTCATAGAACCAAAAATTTGTTAAAACAAAAATCCAGCCCTTTGGTTTTCATAAAACCAACAATTTATTAAACAAAAATCCAGCACTTTGGTTTTCACTCAAAACCGATATTTGGCCAAGACACTATAATCAAAACTAAAACTTTACCTCTTCATTTCTTCAATCCATGATTTCTTCATCTTCATAATTACATGATTTTGTGCATTATTTAATCAAAGAAAACAGAAAATGAAGCCAAGGAGGAAACATAACGATGAACAGTCACGCTCTTTGTTACAACCCAAATGAAGAAAACTTATAAGGTAACTTTATAATCTATAGATAACCAAAAGAGCAAAACATACACCATATATATTTCGACCACATAAAAATATGCAGAACATAAAAATTTCCAATCCATGTAACACATATAGGAGCTGAAATCATGCATAAGAAAATGGCCCTGGTACCAATTGTTGGATCAAAAACTTAAGGATGCAAGATTTGGCTAAAACGATGTATTTCAAAACTTTGTTTTTAGAAATCAAATTTCAGCGAAAGCAATATAACCAAATCAACATGTCAAGCCATACATGATACAGTATAAGGAAAATATTTAACATAAGAACAAGATGATAGAAATATATCGACTCTTTTGTTGCAGCTTTAACTCCTCGCTGTGCTATCTTAACGTCGGCAATGTATCCTCTCGTATGTGATGTATCCTCTTCTCATTATTGTATCCTCGACCAATCCAATATACCATTTGTTCTCCTTGGATAACTTGGTTAATAAGATCCTTTGGTGGGAAAGGAGAAGAAAACTTGAAGAGATTTTGCCTTAGAAAAGGAAGCTAAAGACAAGACCCCTCTCGTGCAAATTTTGGCTATCTCATACAAGATAGGAGAGAGAGATAAAAATTCAACAACCCTTGTATTCTTTATCTCAATTTCAGTTAAGCCTCAAAGAAAGAAGTGAAGTGCATCCAATGCGTCACATCCTTCCTTAATCAATCTTAAAGAAGCCAATAAATGGGACTTTTCTCATTTGTTTTAAGATGGCTATATGAAAAGACCAATAACCTAAAATGATACATCTCATTTTTGGTTTTGTAATGAAAGAAGGAATCAAATGCACCTCTTTCTTCTTTAATCCAATGAATGCTAAATGGTTACATGCTATCATTAAAAGACAACCATCAAACCATTTAATGATAAGGTTATAACTCCATTTAATGATGATAAAGCACATTAAAAACCGTCCACATTTAGCCCATTAAAATCCAAAATCTGCCTCCTTTTATCTTTAATAACTTTGCACATTTAGCATTTATTTGCACATTTAGCCCATTTAAACCCAAAATCTGCCTTCTTTTATCTTTAATAACTTTGCACATTTAGCATTGGTTTGCACATTTTGCCCATTAAAACTCAAAATCTACCTCCTTTCATCTTTAATAACTTCAATTTAATTTAATTAATCAAATTAAACTAAAGTCTAGACCATTTCTAAATATTTCATTTGGGCTTCTAATTAAAGTAAGCCCAACATTCAATCATAGGCTTTAAAATCTCTATTTATATTTCTTACTTTGTTTGATAACCTTCCTAGAAGCCAAATTGAGAATCTAATTGGACTTATATAATTCAAGCTCCAATAAGCCCGAAATTAATTTAATGTCATTAGAATTAATTCTAGCTTATGAACTAAATGTCATTCCATTAAAGACAATTAGTTAAACTGTTAAATTATTAAATATTATGAAAACACATGTTTCAAATAAGATGTCCAATTGCAAACTCTAATATGAACCATATTATAGCCATCCACACAATAAAAGGTAAAATTGCAATTTTGCCCTTATGTTAATTTTTCCTTCTAGATCTCCCGTTTTACTCTATATGGTGATTAACACACAAGATCTCATTTTGGTGTTAAGATTTGATGGGTAGCTAGTCCATCAAACAACTGACTCCAGTTTAATCACCAATCTCTATAAAACATCTAAAAGTGATGATATCACTGTAAACTCTTTATTAGAGTGAATGTTTCCTAATACATGTTTCAATTAATAATTCTAACATGCAGACACTAGATTGATACTCTGTAAAAATCTATTCGGATCACATCAAAAATTATAAATATATGAGTTCACCACTCATCAAGATTGTAGTTCATAATAAAAGAATGCTTAAGTGTATGTTTTAAGATTAAAGTAACGACCTCCTTTTTTTTATAAAAACATACGTGATTCCAGATTCATTTAACAGTGCCATTAATGATAGTTAACTACTACCATGATATGAAACTTATCATTTTTTAAAAGTAAACTCTTTTACTTACATGGAGATAAATCGCAAAACGAAAATCTCAACCATAATCAAGCGACCAACTTGATTATTCAATTGTAAATCAATTATTTTAGATTATAATAATATACATGTTTCCTATACATCTATATGTATATGTATATTTCTTACAAAAGAATCTCAGTACCTTATTACTAGTTTTATTATGCTTATACATATAAAACCAAACTCTTTTGTTTTATTAATAATAAATATTTTCATTACAAAAAGTAATCGGAAGAAAATTAAGTTATAAGTAAATACACTTGCTTTCCAGGGCACTATATTTACATAACTCCAACATGAGATGCATGACACTTGTTGTTAAAGTGATTATCTTATGCATGCATGATGTAATGTATGACTTGTGTTAGAAATAATATGACAAGTGTCACACACATATGATGAGTTGGCTTTGTCCTATTTATTAATAAAAAATTCCTAAGAATTAGGTTCTGTAATTTTTTATTAGACACATTTAGAATGTGTGTAAAGCTCTATAATTTTTCCATAAATAATTAAATTTGATTCAATTAATAAATAAAGTCAAAGTCAACATTGGTAACTTTTTGAAAGTTGATGGAGTTGTCTTACTTAATGACTTATAATATGTGTATTTCGGTTATGAGACCTAAAAAAGGTTCTTATGTGATAAAATATATATTATTTTGATCGAAATAACATGCTTAATGCATGTGCTCAAAATTAGGGTTCCGTAAATTTTCAAACATCGAATTGGTCTCTTTAGTGTCTTGTAGGTTAACTTATTTATCTTGATGATTTTGGCTGGCATAATAATTTTGGCATATGCTGAAATTGTTTAGGTAAATAGGGATATTATAGATGACTAATTAGTGTACGAAAATTTTGGAAACCCTAGGGATTAATTTAGAATAAATCCTAGTGGAGCATAACATTTATAGTGTGACTAGATAAAGGTATATAGACTAGGATTAAAGTGTTTAATCTAGACATCAAAATAATTATTTTTTAGGGTTCCTAATCGAATCAGTTTCATAATTTGGATTAGCCAAAACTAACACTAGTACTCGATTAGGTTCAAAGTTGAATCGAATCACGATCTTTAGATGCATAGTTAAGTCACAGTCTAAATTAAAGCTCCTTTGTGTGATACATGCAGTATATGTAGTTTAAGGGTAATTATAGACATAAGCTCAAAGTATTGATGAGACCAAAGAACAAATCACGCAACCAAATATTAGGACTTATGGCTTTCATTAATATGGCAAAACCCAGAGTTCTTTTAGAGTTGGATTGTTGGGTAAACCCAAACCACTCTACACGAATATGTTTAAACCATGGAAATTAGATTTCTAGATTAATGAGTTGGCCCTAATTGGAAGTGTTAATTTTTTGGGCAAACCCAAGGTTAACATAGGCAGAGGTGAAGTTGGGTTATATACATGGGATGTATATAAATCAAGAGTTTATAACCCAATGAGTGTGCTAAATCAACAGTTGATAGAACAAGTTGGTAGTTGCATTATTGAATGCAATTGGTATGACTGATACCTACCGATTGATCTAAGGTGGCTTGTTAGGGAAACCCAAGGTCACTTTTAGTAATATCAGATATCGAACTATTAAGAAAACTATAAGTTTTCTCGAATTTATAGTGAGGGTTATTGATTTGAATAAGAATAATGGGACCCATAATGCATGTTATTAAAGTCCTTATATATATGTATTAATGTACATTCTAACTTTTCTATCATTCTTCTAGGTAATTGAATTAGCACGATGTCTTCTAGTGTGAACCTACACCCCTTGTTAGATTACAACAAACTCATAGGACCAAACTTCTTGGATTGGCTTTGGAATTTGAGAATTGTTCTCAAATCCAAAAAACTAGGATATGTCCTAAATGAAACACTTCTTGATCACCTTGCTATCGATGATCTTCATATTGATGCATCTGATGAAGATAAGAGAGCTCACAAGATGCTACTAGTTGATAGTGAGTTGGCTATTTGTATAATGCTGGCCTCTATGTCATCAAAACTACAAAAGCAGCATAAGGCTATAGATGCTCATACCATAGTCTACCATATGAGGGAACTGTTTGATGAGCAAATTCGTTCTGAAAGGTTTGAGACCTTAAGGCTGCTTTTCAGTTCAAAGATGGCTCTCTAATGTAATATGCGTTGAAGATGAATGGATATATTGAAAGATTGGGTAGTTTGGGCTTTATTATGGATCGTGAATTAAGTATAGACTTAATTCTGATTCGTTTGATTAATAGTTATTCACAGTTTGTGCTTAACTATTAGATGAACCAAATATCCACGACGATACCTAAGCTGATTTATCTACTTAAAACTGTTGAGCAAATTGTCAGGAAAGATAATAAGGTTGTGATGCTGGTGGACTCTGCTTTTGGTTCTCGAAAGAAGAACCAAAAGAAGAAGAAGAAGTCCAAAAGGCCGTGGGAGGTGTAGCTAATAAGAAGGTGAAGGAGACAATACCAAAGGGAATATGCTTTCATTGCAACAAGGAAAGGCATTGGAAGAGGAACTGCAAAGCTTATCTAGAGTCACTGAAGCAAAAGAAGGCATTAGATGCCCCACCATCTACTTCAGGTAGGTTGTTTGTCATTGAGGTAAATACTGTTTTTTTATTATAACATTTGGGTATTAGATACCGGATGTGGCTCACACATATGTGTTGATATGCAGGGTCTTAGGGATAGTAGACCGCTTAAGAAGGAAGAGATGGACCTACGTGTAAGAAATTGAGCAGGAGTTGCTGCATTAGCTGTAGGGACGTATATTTTGTATCTTCCTAGTGGGCTAGAATTACTTTTGGAAAATTGCTTTTATGTACAAGTTATAACTAAAAACATTGTATCTGTTTCATGTCTTAATAAAATAGGATTTCATTTAACTTTTTCAAGCAATGGTTGGTCAATTAAGTTGAATGAAATGTTGTATGGTACTACTACATTGTGCAATGTAATTTAATATTAGATATGTCCAATCCAATTTTAAATATCATTGACAATAAAAGACAAAAACAAGATAATCTAAAATCATCTTACTTATGGCACTGTCAACTTAGCCATATAAGTGAGAAATAGATGATTAAGCTACATAAGAATGGTAGCCTAGTGTCATTTGATTATGAATTATATGACACATATGAATCTTGCTTGTTAGACAGCATGACTAAATTACCTTTAAAGGAAAAGGTCAACGAATGAATGGGCTATTAAACCTAATAAATTCAAATGTATGTGGTCCGATGTCCATTCATATCAGAGGTAGTTTTTTGTACGTCATTACTTTTGTCGATGATTATTCACAATATGGTTATGTGTATCTAAAGAGATACAAGTCTAAAGCATTTGAAATGTTCAAACAATTTAGACATGAAGTAGAGAAACAACTCAGTAGAAGTATTAAGACACGCCAATTAGATCGAGGTGGTGAATACTTAAATGAGGAATTTCTAACTTATCTCGGAGATAAAGGGATAGTATCTCAGTGGACTCAACCTTACACACCATAACATAATGGTGTAGCTGAAAGGAGAAATCGAACCTTATTAGACATGGTAAGGTCAATGACAGACTTAAAGGATCTACCAAAATCCTTTTGGGGTTATGCACTCGAGACTGCTGTTTATATGACAAACAATAGAGTTCCTTCAAAGGCAGTTGAAGTTACTCCATATGAGATGTGGACTAATAAAAGGCCCTATCTTTCACGTATGAAACTTTGGGGATGTTCGGCTTATGTGATGGATTTAATCAGACAAGCTAGAAGCGAAATTTGGTAAATGTCTTTTTATAGGATATCTTAAGGAAACAATTAGATATCAGTTCCATAATGATTTAAAGCAAAAGATGTTTATCTCAAAGCATGTTGTCTTTTTAAAGAAAGAGTTTCTTCTAAGAGAACATAGTGGGAGTAAAATTAAACTTGATGAAGTTCATGATGCTCAAACAGATGCAGATCAACTAGCTGAACCTAAACCTGAACCTGCAATTATTTTTCATAGAGATAAGACAGCAGTTGAATCTTCTGACATACAAAATGTTCATAGGTCGTGTAGGATATGTAATTTTTGAGAGAGATATGAATTTCTCATAAGCGAACACAATAACTTATTTCTCATAGAGGATGATGAGCCTACAACCTTTGAAGAGGCTTTAAAGAGTTCAGAATCTGAAAAGTAGCTTCAAGCTATGAAATCTGAAATGGATTCCATGTATGAAAACCAAGTATAGACTTTGGTTGACCCACTCGAAGGGTTAAAACCCATAGGGTGTAAGTGGATTTTCAAGAAGAAAATCGACATGGAAGGTTATGTGATACCTATAAAGTGAAGTTAGTCGCAAAAAGTTATCGTCAAAGACAAGGAGTTGACTATGATGAGACATTAAGCCCTATAGCCATGTTTAAATCCATAAGTATACTCCTAGCCATTGATGCTCATTATGATTGTGAAATATGGAAAATGAATGTAAAGGCTGCTTTCCTAAATGGAAACCTAACTGAGGATGTATATATGATACAACCTTAGGGTTTCATATCTAGAGATGGCAGAAAGGTGTGCAATCTTCAAAAATCCATTTATAGATTAAAACAAGCATTTAGGAGTTGGAACATCTAATTTGATGAGACAATTAAAGAGTTTGGTTTCTCACAAAATCCTAATGAACTTTGTATGTACAAAAAGGTTAGTAGGAGTGCTATCATATTCCTTGTGTTATATGTGAATGACATATTATTAATAGGAAAAGTTTAGTTGTCCCATAATTTTTTCATAAAAGACCTTAGAGAAGCAACTTATATATTGGGAATAAAGATCTATAGAGATAGATCAAGGAAGTTGCTAGGTCCTTCACGGTCAACATACAGAGATGAAGTGATAAATAGGTTTAGCTATTAAGTTAAGAGGACTTTACGATGATCAATTTTGATGACAATCAAATAATAATAATGTTAGAAACAAATGAACGTTTTGACAAGTGTGTTAGGTGTGCAGATGAAGTCAATATAGACACAACTCAACACAAATGCAAGACAACATAGACGCAAAAGAAAACATAGATGCAAAGTCAATACAGACGGAAGACAATATAGACGCAAAGTCATACACGCAAAGACACAAATGCATAGATATAGACGCAAAGACATAGACGCAAAGACACAGACGCAAAGACACAGAAAACACAAACCAATGCAGACGCAAAAACATAGACGCCAAGACATAGATACAAAGACACAGACGCAAAGACACAAACACAAAGACACAGACGTAAAGACAAAATACAGACGAAAGACAAAGTAGATGCAAGTCAATGTGGATGCAAAGACATAAACGCAAATACATAGACGCAAAAATACAGATGCAAGATGATACAATAGCACGTTAGACAGTTACTTAGTTGGAGTTAGTTACAGAACTCAACTAAATGATGGTTATCAAGAATTAAGAAGTGGTTATCAAAGATCAAGAAGCAGTTAGAGATTGAGGCTATAAATACTAGTCGTAGTCGAAGCTTTTGAGCTAATGAATCTTACGAGTCTTATAACTTTGAGAAATCAATGATCTTTGAGTGCTTACTTAGAAAAGAGAAATTATGTAGTGCGATACTAAGAGAGCTAAACATACTGTAACAATAGCTCACAATATCTTTTTCTAGTGAGAGAAAGAAAAGGCAGATAGCCTGGAGAGGCTAAGATAGCTGAAAGAATACTTTGTGTAAGAGACCTGAAGAGGCTCTGGAAGGGAAGAAAGAATACTTGTAATTGTTTGGAGTATAGTGAAACACTCAGACGAACTCTGAGGACTGGACGTAGCCCACGGTTTGGGGTGAACCAGTATAAAAATCACAGTGTCTACTTTCTATCCTTTACTTGAGTTTATTTTGTTGTTAAACAATTAGATAGTAGTTATTTGTGATTTAACTATGTAATAATTTTCATAGAATCCTTGTGATATCTTCTTAATAAGAAAGAGAAGTTCTTAGTAAGTTTTCGTATTCACAAAAAAGTGATACACCATTCAACCCCCCTTCTGTGTATCGAGTTTCTTTTAAGTAAAGTCTATACTAACGTGTGATTTAATTCAATTGGTATCAAAGCTCGGTTTCTAAGAACCACCTTTACAAAGTGAGGACAAAGATTCATGGCAAAATCACATGTTTTTATAGCTGAAGGTGCCTCCGTCAGAAGACCTCCTGCGTTCAATGGTGAAGATTATCATTATTTGAAGGACATGATGCGACTCTTCATAGAATCCAAACACATTGATCTTTGGGATATCATCGAGAATGGACCATACAAACCACTAGATGATGAAGGAAATGCAATTCCTCACAACAGATGGTCAGCTGATCACAAAGCCAGATTTCAACTAAATTCAGAGGCCAAGTTCTTTCCGAGTTGTGCGTTTAGCAGAAGTGAATATGATAAACTTCATGGATACGAAAACTGCGAAGGAGATGAGGGACACTGTATCCATCGCACATGAAGGCACAAAATAGGTGAAAGAGTCCAAGATCAGTATTCTTGTACATCAGTATGGGCTGTTTAAAATGCTGGAAGATGAGTCTGTTGATCAGATATTTAGACGATTTCAAACTATTGTTAATGGAATTAAAGATTTTGGGAGAATCTACAATAATCAAGATCACGTGAGGAAGATTCTCAGAAGTCTGTCGAGAAAATAGAGACCCAAAGTCATCGCTATAAACGAAGCCAAGGACTTGAGCAAATTGAAGCTAGATGAATTGCTTGGTTTTTTTAAGATACATGAAGTAGAGCTGGATGCTGAAGATAAACCGAAGAGAGAAAAATCCATAGCATTAAAGGCTGGTCAGAAAAATCATAAGAGTCAGTGAAATAGAAGTTCTTCTTCAAAAGCATTAAAGATCAAAGAAGTCAAGGAAGATGATACCAACGAATCTGATCATGATTCAACTAAAGATGATGACGAATTATCTTTCATTTCAAGGAAGATCAGAAAGATGTGGAAAAAGAAAGCAAAAGGAAGCAAGAAATTTTCTTTTAAGAAAAATAGTAAAGAAGACATCAAGAATGAGAAGACCTCTATCATTTACTACGAGTGCAACAAACTAGGACACTACAAGTCTGAATGTTCATTGCTGAGAAGAGAACCGAAGAAAAATAAAGGAAATACAAAGAGTAAGATGGCAACCTAGGAAGATTTAGATTCATCCGAATCTAATTCTAACTCAGAAGCATTAGAACAAGAAAATATATGCTCGGTAGCTAAGCAAGAAAGTGACGAGGAGGTAACTTCCTAGGAAGATTTAGATTCATCCGAATCTAATTCTAACTCAGAAGCATTAGAACAAGAAAATATATGCTCGGTAGCTAAGCAAGAAAGTGACGAGGAGGTAACTTCTAACTTTAATGAACTTCAAGATGCATATTTAGAATTGTTAGAAGATTCATATATCATACTGAAATAGTATAGATCCCTAAAAAGAAAGTTTGTCGAAAACTTGAGGAACACAGAAGTGTTAGAAAAAGAAAACATCTACCTTAAGAAACAAGTAGACGATATGAAAAAAGTTTCTATTGATAGATCTGAGGAAATTAGTCAGTTGAAACTTAGGATTAATTTTTTATCAACAGATTTATCATCCTTTACTGAAAGCACGAAGAGAATGAATGACGTGATCAGTAATCATCAACACCTGAATGACAAGAGTGGTCTAGGGTTTATTAAGAGTAATACTAGTCACAAAAAGAACTTTGTTCCTTATAGAAACAAATTTTATCAGTCTTCTTTTTATCATTCTATGAATGCTTATAAGACTAACCCTTAAGGAACCAAGAAAATCTGGGTACCAAAAAAGAAATAATATCTATTGCAGATCTACTTCATTGGAAAATGCAGCCAGTACCAATGGTATTTGGACAGTGGATGCTCACGACACATGAAAGGAAGAAGGTCTATGTTCCTAGATCTTCAAGATAAGAAGGAAGGATTGGTAACTTTTGGAGACAACCAGTAGGGCAAAATCGTTGGAATCTATAAAATTGGTAAAGATTCCTTCACATACATTGATAATGTTCTGCTAGTTGAAAATTTAAAACATAATTTGATTAGTGTAAGTCAATTATGTGATTATGGTTTTGAAGTATCCTTTAATCAAAATTCTTGTGTGCTAAAAAACAAGGACGAGTCTATATTCTTTTCTACCAAAAGATGAAACAATCTTTACAAGATCAATTTAGAAGATTTGCAAACTCAAAATATTTCTTGTTTTTTATCAACAGATGAAGAAAAACTGATTTGGCACAAAAAGCTAGGTCATGTTAGTTTTAAACATATGTCCAAGTTAATTAAACATGATTTGGTAAGAGGTTTACCAAAAATAAGTTTTAACACGGATTTCTTTTGTGAAAGTTGTCATAAAGG
>JAOSBO010000008.1:39533758-39562001 GCA_027563915.1 Erythroxylum rotundifolium | reverse complement strand
ATTTCTTCTCCTTTCCCACCAAAGGATTTTGTTAACCTAATTATCCTTAAAGAACAAGAGGTAAATCAAATTGGTTGGGGACACAAAAACAAGGAGAAGATAGATTGCTAAAGGAAAAGATTTAAAAGCAAAGGATCTGGATACAAGAAGAAGGAGAGGATAGCGCAACGAAGATTTAAAGCTGTAGCAAAGGAGTCGGTAATATTCTTCATCTTGTTTATGTTTTTATTATCCTTATACCATATCATGTATGGATTGGCATGATGATTTGGATTTTTTGCTTCCGCTGGAAAAAAGATTTCTTAAAAGGTTTGAAATCTACTATTTCTCCAAATATAGCATGCTTTCTTTTTCCGATCCAACATTTCTTTATATTGAAAAATTTATTGACTAGTGAAATTATTATATTTGCAAATTTTGGGTGAGTTTTGTGAACTCAATGAGGTAACCATTACGATGGTTCACTCAATTCATACAACACATCATTTCACATAACACATTTTCACATTTTCACTTAAGCATAAGAAATTTTGCATTTCAATCAATCAACAGACTTAAACAAACGCATATGGAATGATCATGAGACTCTTTTCCAATTGTTACGTTGTTGTGACCGAGTGCCTAAACTTTCCCGTATCCATTTTAGATACCGAGCTCATTACTAACTGTCCCTTATCCGATGGGGATACAGGGCTCATTTTACATAGCGAGCCTTAGGCTCTTAATCACTTTCTGAGCTCAAGGCTCTTTTTCACACTTTGAGCTTTAAACTTTGACTGATGGCTACTCTGGACACGTCTCTATTATGTTTCATGCATTCATGAGATGGAATGCATCAATAACATTTTCATATTCTCATGCAATCATATTCACATATCATCGGACCTTAGTCTGGTATTCAACATTAAAGTTGAGAAGACACTTTCATTCATATGCAAATGCACATTCAAACACATTTATCATCGAACCGGTTCAGCATTTAACTATCAAATTATGCACACTTATTTCATATCATTCACATACAAGTAGCACTTCAATATTCCATTCCAAAATCATAGTCATCGGACCTTCATTGTCCAGAATCAACAATCAGAATGCATTCATTCGATCATTTATAACAGCATTTATGCAAACAAGTAATTGAGTGAGACGGTCTAGGTTACTTACAAGTTACTCCCGATGCTAATGCCTGGAAGTTCTAGCAATGTCTGGAGGTTGACGTTCCAGTTGCCTTTCTATACAATTAATATATACAAATATCACAATATGCACAATTATAATTGTTTATCAATGTAAATGTATGAAATGAATTATATACAATGCATGTTCATAGCAATCCCAGGTATATTATCAAATTTCTCACATTAAAAAGAATCTCACTTCAAGAAAAGTGTTCCTGTAAGTCTTATTATTACATTGACACCAAAATCACTTAACTGGGTTCAGTAATTTGGAAGATATGCCTCAAACATTTTCGGGTTGTTCATATTCAAAAAGAGTTTGCTATACACAATTTTCATCTAGAAATTCAGTATCTTAGAGACTGAGTCATAATTCAACTTCTTAAGCCAAATTCTTGGCCTTTATCTATAGTTTACTCCAAATTTAAAATCGTCCCATTTGGAATCCTATAGATCAAGATAGCACTAAAATACTTAAGCATGTTCAGTAAAAATATCTAACTCATACTCTTCCAACCGATCCTCTCATTTTGATTCAATCAATCTTTTTTCAAATTAGCACCTGAAGTTATAATCTTTCATAAAGACCTCAAAGACAGATTCTATGTTCTGAAGGGTCAAAAATGGAGCAGAAGATAGATACAGACGAAGCCAAATAAGAAAGCTGACGAAATGGAAAAGACAAACGAAATGTCAGAAAGTAGACAAAATAGAAAGGCAGACGAAATGGAAAAAGACTGACGAAGCGAAACACATAACGAATGGAAAACGACAGACGAAATATCAGAAAGTAGACGATTCAGATGATCAACATAAGACAAAGCAAAAAGTCAACCACGAATGATACAACAGAAACGATAGGTGGTCAACTTAAGACAAAAAAAGTCAACCACAGATGATATGGAAAGGTAGATGAAATGGAAAACACAGACGATAGGTGGTCAACTTAAAACGAAGAAAAGTCAACCACAAATGATGCAGACAGGCAGACGAAATGGAAAACATAAATGATATAGAAAGGCAGATGAAATGGAAAACATAGACGATAGGTGGTCAACTTAAGACGAAGAAAAGTCAACCACAGATGGTGCTTCTATACAGAAGATAGACAAATACAAAAACACAGACGATAAGTGGTCAACTTAAGACGAAGAAAAGTCAACTATAGACGATAGACAAATACAAAAACACAGACGATAGGTGGTCAACTTAAGACGAAGAAAAGTCAACCAGAGACGATGTGTCTATACAGACGATAGACGAATACAAAAACACAGACGATAGTTGGTCAACTTAAGACTAAGAAAAGTCAACTATAGACGATGCGTCTACAGACAATAGACATATACAAAAACACAGACGATAGGTGGTCAACTTAAGACGAAGAAAAGTCAACCATAGACGATGTGTCTATACTCATCAACTCTCGTATAAACACTTATGTATTCATACATGCTCAGTGAAGAAACAGAGTATATCACGTTTCCATATCTAACTCTCTACACTAATCCTATACGTCATTTCATTGCTATTTCAACTCCAAGAACCATTTCCACAACACCTCATCACTAATAATCCATGAAAACCCAAATAACACTATATTTCATCCCCGTAACACAGTGTTCAAGAATATAAATATACATAAATGCTCTGATCATGCAATGAAAATAAATTCATCAACTTTATTTCAAAACTCCACAACTCTAACAATTTTATTCACTTCTTACTTGTTGAAGACTCCAAAAGCTTCAACTATCTTCAAGCCCTGACTCCATACAAAATTATGTAAACCCCTAGGAACACTAACCAACTTCTGGTTTTTCTTAAGGAAGAAGAAACACTTGGCAGTAGAGGAAGTCGTGAGGGATATGCAAGATCAAAGTTAACTCTCAGAAGGAGTTTGATGGAAACTCTCTGTATGGGAAGAAATTTAGAGAAGATGATAACAAAGAAAAAACTTAGGAAAAGAAACCCCTTTTGAACTCTCGAATTACTCATACTTCTGACACATAATAAAGGCAACTTTACAATTGTCACTTTCCTCAGGTCTAAGTTCTGACTTAGTTTCTTTTGAAACTAACTCCCTTTATCTCCCATCTTTACAATCCATCTATCACCAAATCTTCATTTGATTTCTTCACTTCTTTTTCCTATTTTCACTAATACTCTATAAATTACAAAATAAATCCTAAGTTCACCAAAATTTACAAATGTAATAATTTCACTGGTCAATAAAATTTTCAATATAAATAAATTCCAAATTCACCGAATTTCCAAAATCACAATTCAATCCAGTTATACTTCCTCAAAATTCACTTTACATTCATCAGTCATACGATTTACATGTTTTTCCTCCGACATTTTTGTCAAAAGGATAAGATTAGTAAAAACTCCTTACCAGGGTCTGGTAGTGTCCAATATACAACTTGTTCCAGAAAACTCCAAATCTCTGATAAATTCCTTGAAGTTTCTCACTTCGTCATTACTGCTACTTTCTCTTTGGGTGTCTCAGTATTCCGTGTTAAGTTATGATACAACCCACATTTTATTTGATCACGCTAAGATCCATTCTCATTAAACTTGGCATATAATTGTTTTTATGTTCATGATATGTATGAAGTAACTCAAATATTTTTGAAATATGCTCCCCAATTTTTTTGAACACATTCAATACATCATCTATGATCACAGTCACTAATTGATCTAAATAAACTTTGGACACTTTATTCTTCAATAAGGTAATATTATCGAATATCACTATCGATTTCCCAATTGACTTCTTTTCTCGAATGATTTTCTCTAATAATTCGATTTCCTCTTATGTCACATGGATTATTCTAATGCCTGCTCAATCGTTCTAGTTTCTCCACATATTTCAATTTAATTGAAAAATTAACTTCCTCTATTGTAACACATTCATCATATATAATTTATATTTCCCAAACAATTTGCACAGAATACGATATGAACCCCAGTTCTCCTTACCTCAAATTCCAAAAATCCACTCACATAATTGGATACTTTACGTTAAACAAAATGTATAGACTCTCAGTAGCATTTTCTACCTCATGCTTAAGTATTCGTTAGGGATATGACTCACAATATTAACTTTTGATTCAGTCCTTATTCATTTCTGACTTGTTGTTTCATTGGTCATTCTTAAATTGAATTGTCTAGTTTGTTGAACCTATCTCAGTGAAATTCTTCTTTGAAAGAAAATTTCTTGCTATTATCATCAATACTGTTCATATATTATCAATCAACTATCTTTATCATCGCTTATCAATCATTCCTAGCACCTCAAAAAGATTAATTTCTATCATTTCTTACAAGGTCATAATGTTTTATTCATCTCAACTCAATGATGTAACAGACTTGATTGCATATGCTTGGGTGTGTGTCATCAAGATCATCCCATTCTATCCCGAGCTTTATTTCTTACAATTCTCCAGTTTATATCTTACACTTATGACACTTTGATCTCAATTGATCCTAGACAACATTTCTCTCTTTGTTCATGTCCACAATCAGGGTCTCCCTATCACGATCATGACAAAAACTTATGTTTTGTCAGGCCACTGTCGCAACCTACATTTTCTTCCTCGCATTAACACTCATACTAACATCAATTCTACTCCAATGTTTCCAAAATTTACCTAGTCTAATACTGCATAATGTCATAATAATTCAACCACCATGTTTATTGCATTCACTCTGCCCATTTAAGTCATCATCTTTTTCTTAATCTCATGCATGCATAAAATCCTATCTTATATGCATTTCTAACTTTCCCCTTCTGCGCTTGTCCTCGGCTGTAGAATCTGCCACGATCATGACAGAACCAATTAGTCTTAACACGATCCTTGAATCCATTACACATTTTAACTTTATGTACCCTCTCAAACTATTCCCAACTGATCATCATAAATGCTTTCATGCGTTACTCCGATTCATCTCCTGAGTTTGACTATAGGGACTAAGACTCAAGAACATTTAATAAATCATAAATAGTCTCATTTATCTTTCCCATTATCATTTGTTCCATCTTACATATGTATATTTTTAATCAGTTTAAAATTGTAGAAGCATTGTCATTATGAAGCTCTATTCTTAGTTCCACTGACATATTCCTACCCTAAATCATAACTCTCTTCATATTATTCAATTAACCATTTCAAGTCAAATTTCATCCTTTTTAGGTTATAGAAAGAACTTGGTTTTCTTTCAACTTTGCTTGTACACTTTAATTCTTGTCATTTTTATCAGATCTCATCTTTCATCAATCACTTCTCAAAGATGTATCCACATCTATATCACATTCAAGAATATACCACTACAGTACATTATAGTTGTCATATTCAATAATACAACCACATTCACAAATGCAGCAAATCCTTATCTATCATACCCTACCATATATCATTTCTCCTTTCTAAATATCCATCTTACAACATTGATATCATATTCAATGGTATAACCACAATTTCAAATATACAGAATCTCCATCAACTATATCGGAACACAGACTATTTCTCATTTCTAGATATCCACATAGTTCCATTTTCTTTCCTTTTGACAAATCATCACTTTTCTCACTATTTCTATCAGCTTAAGCACTTAACACATGCTCATATGTGTGACTCATACCTATGCGACTCAGACTAGGGATCAGTTGCTACTATCTACTATATCAAGAAAAAAATGCATGGACCTTGACACATTTTTCAGAAAACGCCCATGTAAGATAGTGATTATGGGCTCTGATACCACATATTGTAACACCCCACCTCCGTAAGACACGTACCCGATATCATGAGTGATATCCGAGTCCTAGCCCCACAAGGGTGACATGCTAGAGCACTCAGTCACTTAAATCTCTTTACAAAATCTTTATCTTTTCTTTTTAAAACAATGCACACATTTACGAGAAAATCAATAATGAAATCAGGCCCGTTTTGATCCTAAACTTTTTTAATCACATAAATATTAATTGCACTTAAAATCCGTTTCATTTACACCCCTTTCCAATTTGGAAAGTTATTACAAAACATAAATTGATTAATAAACATGATACAAAATATTTGAATACATTCTTCCATACAATCAAAAGAATTACTAAAAATAACTATGCAGACGCCAACTGAGCTGGACCTCTACCTCTCACTTGCATGCAATAGGTATACTCCTGTTTGTTTCACAAGGTATTCTTTTGAGCTCTAAAAAATACTTGCAAATTTTGGGTGAGTTTTGCGAATTCAATGAGGTAACCATCATCGATGGTTCACTCAATTCATGCAACACATCATTTCACATAACACATATTCACATTTTCACTTAAGCATAAGAAATTTTGCATTTCAATCAATCAACAGACCTAAACAAATGCATATGGAATGCTCATAAGACTATTTTCCAATTGTTACATTGATGTGACTGAGTGCCTAAGTTGTCTCGTACCCATTTCAGATACCGAGCTCATTACTAGCTGTCCCTTATCCGTTGGGGATATAGGGCTCATTTTGTATAGCGAGCCTTAGACTCTTAATCACTTTCTGAGCTCAAGGCTTTTTTTCACACTTTAAGCTTTAAGCTCTAATCGGTGGCTACTCTGGTCATAACTCCATTATGTTTCATGCATTCATGAGATGTGATGCATCAATCACATTTGCATATTTTCATGCAATCATATTCACATATCATCGGACTTTAGTTCGGCATTTAACATTAAAGTTGAGAAAACACTTTCATTCATATGCAAACTCACATTCAAATACATTTATCATCGGACCATGATCCGACATTTAACAGTCAAATTATGCAAACTTATCTCATCTCATTCACATATAAGCAGCACTTCAATATTCCATTCTAAAATCATAGTCATCGGACCTTCATTGTTCGGAATCAACAATCAGAACGCATTCATTCAATCATTTATAACAAAATAGCAAACAGGTAATTCAGTGAGATAGTCTAGGTTACTCACAAGTTAACTCCTAAAGCTAATGCCTAGAAATTCTAGCAACATCTAGAGGTTGACGTTCCAGTTGGCCCTCTAGACAATTAATATATACAAATATCACAATATTCACAATTATAAATGTTTATCAATGCACATTATGAAATGAATTATGTACAATGCATGTTCATAGCAATCCTAGGTATATTATCAAATTTCTCACATTAACAAAACTCTCACTTCAAGAAAAGTGTTCCTCTGTGTCTTATCTTTACTTTGATACCAAAATCACTCAATTGGGGTTAGAAATTTGGAAGATATGCCTCAAACATTTTCGGGTTGTTCATATTCAAAAAGAGTATGCTATACACAATTTTGCTCCAGAAATTGAGTATCTTAGAGACTAATTCATAATCCGAATTCTTGAGCCAATTTCTAGGCCTCTATCTCTAGTTTACTACAAATAAAAATCATCCCATTTGGAATCCTATAGATCAAGATATCACCAAAATACTGAGCATGTTCAGTAAAAATATCTAACCCATACTCTTCCAACCGATCCCCTCACTTTGATTCAATCAATCTTTTTCAAATCAGCACCCGAAGCTATAATCTTTCATGAAGACCTGAAAGATAGATTCTATCTTCTAAAAGGTTAAAAATGGAATAGAAGATAGGTACAAACGAAGTCAAATAAAAAAGAAGACGAAACGAAAAAGACAGACAAAATGTCAGAAAGTAGGCAAAACAGAACGGTAGACGAAATGGAAAAAGACAGACGAAGCAAAACACAGAAGAAATGGCAAAAGATAGACAAAATATCAAAAAGTAGATGATTCAGATGGTTAACTTAAGACGAAGCAAAAATTCAACCACAGACGATACAATATAGATGATAGGTGGTCAACTTAAGACGAAGAAAAGTCAACCACAAATGATGCGAAAAAGCAGATGAATGGAAAACACAGGCGCTAGGTGGTCAACTTAAAACAAGGAAAAGTCAACCACAGATGATGTAGAAAGGCAGACGAAATGGAAAACACAGACGATACGGAAAGGCAGACGAAATGGAAAACACAGACGATAGGTCGTCAACTTAAGACGAAGAAAAGTCAACCACAGACGATGCATCTATACAGACCATAGAGGAATACAAAAACATAGAAGATAAGTGGTGAACTTAAGAGGAAGAAAAGTCAATCACAGATGATGCGTCTATACAGGCGATAGACGAATACAAAAACACAAACGATAGGTGGTCAACTTAAGATGAAGAAAAGTCAACCATAGACGATGCATCTATACAGACGATAGACGAATACAAAAACACAAACGATAGGTGGCCAACTTAAGACAAAGAAAAGACAACCACAGACAATGCGTCTATACTCCTCAACTCAAAAATCTTTTTCTTGAACATCTCTAAGTCTTCATCAACTCTTGTATAAACACCTATATATTCATACATGCTCAGTGAAGAAACAAAGCATATCACCTTTCCATATCTAACTCTCTACACTAATCCTATACATCCTTTCACTGCTATTTCAACTCCAAGAACCATTTCCGCAACACCTGATCACTAATAATCCATCAAAACCCAAATAACACCATATCCCCAAATTTTCATCCCCTTAACACAGTGTTTAAGAATATAAATATACGTAAATGCTATGATCATGCACTAAAAATAAATTCATCAACTTTATTTCAAAAATCCACAACTCTAACAATTTTATTCACTACTTACTTGTTGAAGACTGCAAAAGCTTCATCTATCTTCAAGCCCTGACTCCATACAAAATTACGTAAACCCCTAGGAACACTAACCAACTTCTTGTTTTTCTTAAGGCAGAAGAAGCACTTAGCAATAGAGGAAGTGGTGAGGTATATGAAAAATCAAAGTTCACTCTCAAAAGGAGTTTGATGGAAACTCTGTGTATGGGAAGAAATTTGAAGAAGATGATAACAAGGAAAGAACTTAGGAAAAGAAGAAACCCCTTTTTAACTCTCGAATTACTCAAAGTTACTTCTGACACATAATAAAGGCAACTTTACACTTGTCACTTTCCTAAGGTCTAAGTTCTAACTTAGTTTCTTTTGAAACTAACTCTCTTTATCTCCCATCTTCATAATCCAACTATCTCCAAATCTTCATTTTATTTCTTCTCTTTTTTTTCCTATTTTCCATAATACTATATGAATTACAAAATAAATCCTAAGTTTACCAAAATTCATAAATGTAATAATTTCACTAATCAATAAAATTTTCAATATAAATAAAGTCCAAATTCACAGAATTTCCAAAGTCACAATTCAATCCAATTATACCCAAAATTATTCATGAACGCATGTACACTTAATTTCGTGTGCAGAAAAAATCACTATTCATTTTTATGTGTACGACATGTTATGTATGAGCATGAAAACACATTTCTAAACCTCTCATAAATTACTCACATTTACTATTTCAACCTCCCAAAGGTAATCAGATGTTAAAGGATGGACCATCTTCTTTCTTCCAACTTACAAAACTGAAATTGGTAGGTCATGTTTAGATTAATAGTCTTTTCATATAGCCATCTTAAAGATAAATGAGAAGAGTCTCATTTATTGGCTACTTTATGAATGATGAAGTAAGAAGTGATGCATTCGATGCCTTTCTCTTCTTCCATTCCATGCATAACTGAAATTGAGGGTGTAAGAAGGTGTTCTTGTATGGTTTGACTCTCTCTCTCCTTTCATGCATGAGTTAGCCAAAATTTGCATGAGAAGAGTCCCATTTTTTATTCATTTCTTCTAAGAAAAATCTCCTCCAAACATTTCTTCTCCTTTCCCACTAAAGGATTTTGTTAACCAAGATGTCCTGGAAGAACAAAAGGTAAATCAAATTGGTTAAGGATACAAAATCAAGTAGATGATAGATTGAAAAAGAAAAGGATTCAAGAGAAAATGCAAGAAGTAGGAGAGGATAACGCAACGAGAAATTAAAGTTGTAGCGAAAGAGTCAGTAATATCACTGTCTTGTTTATGTTTATTATTATCCTCATACCATATCATGTATAGATTGGCATGATGATTTGGATATATTGCTTCCAGTGCAAATAATATTCCTAAAAAGTTTTGAAATTTAACTGTTCTCCAAATATGGTATGCATTCTTTTCCCGATCCAACAATTGGTATCAGAGCCAGGTTCAAAAACATGATTTCGATTCCTATATGGTTGATGCATGGGTTGGCAATCATATTTTGTATGCTGCATATTTTTATGTGATAGAAATATATATGGTGTATGAGTTGCTCTTTTGGTTTTCAATAGAAGTTAAATTTACCATGTAAGATTTCTTCATTTGGTTATAACAAGAAGTGTGGTCTATTGTCACCATGTTTCCTCCTAGGCTTCATTTTTGTGTTTTCTTTGATTTTGTAATGTACAAATTGATGTAATGATGAAGATGGAGCAGCCATGGATTGAAGAAATGGAGAGGTAAAGGTTTCGGTGTATCCTTTTGTGTATTGGCATAGTTTCGGTTTTGTGAAAACAAAGATGCTGAAATTTTGTTTCAACAAATCTAGTTTTGGTTTTTAATGTAAAAACAAGTGCTGGATTTTTGTTTTAAGGAATCAAGTTTTGGTTTTGATAAAAAAATTAAGTGTAGGTTTTTTGTTTTAATGGAATGAGTTTCGGTTTTAATGAAAACAACTGCTTAAATTTTTTGTGATGACAAGGATTTGGTTTTATGAAAATCTAATGCTGGAATTTTTATTTTCAAAGTGACAAATTTTGGTTTTTATAAATGCAGTTACATTTTATTTACCAAATGGGCCGGATCATGTGAGGAAAGAGTTCAAAGCGGAAGATCCAAGCCCAAAAAGGCTTGTAATTGCTTTTATGTTTCTAGATGGACAATCAAAAGTGGCTTAATTAGTTTATGTGATGAATGGAGAAATGAATGCTAATAATATATAATATTACGTGATTGCATGTCATTTAGAAAATTGTCAACCCTAGGCCTTGCCATGCATGAGATATATAATGAAATTATATAGGATGGATAATAAATTGCATCTAGACAAGATGGTATTTAAAACTTAAAGCCCAAAAATATTGAGTGGGAAAGGATGCTCATGTGAAAGTCCACAGTCTCCAAATGATGGCCCATTTGCATGTGGTGAAGTGTTACTCCCCATCGGAGGGCATGAATCCTAAATCTTGCATTGTTTGGGTCTCCTTAAAGATAAGTCCGCATATTGGTAGCAAGTGTGACCTCCCACTGAGGCATGGTTTGCAAGTATCCTTAGTGAATGAGTCAAATGGTTAAACACTAAACATTTTTTTATTGATAAACTGCCTACCATAGCTCTGTTGGTAAAAGTATGGACCAAATTATGAGATGCTTGGTAGTTTTTTGAGTGGGAGGGTCCCAGTTTTTCTTTTAATGGATAAGATGACCCACTGTCACTTAGTCTATTGTAGATAAGAAAAATAATTTTCGTATAATGTTTTAATTTTTAAAGTTTTTTTAAAACTATCATCATGCATATATTTATCATGATTTTATACAAAGTTCCAATATTGTTGACTAGTATGCTTATGTTTTAATAACTTATATTTTCATTCATTATTAACCATAAAATGAATCCACTCACCCTATCCCTTGACAAATAACAAATTGAAAAACGGAAACAACTTTAATGAGTGGAGACGTAACCTTGACATTGTTCTTCAATATAAATGTATTTCGTGGGTGTTAACTGAAAATGAGCCTGCACCTCTGAGTGGAGATTCAACTCCTTAGATAGTCCAACAACATAAGCACTAGCAGAATGCTGACAAGACTAATAAGTGTTAAATTCTAGCTTCTATCAGCGACATGTTGCAAAAGCAAATTGCTTGTATGAAAACTGTTAGTTTAATGGTCCATCACCTATACGAGATATTTAGTGTGAGGACTAGGTATGCAAGAGTGAAAGCTATCCAAACCTTCTAAATCTCAGACAGAAACCTGGTGAACTGGTACGAGATTACATAATGAAGGTAATCTCTACGGTCACTGAGGTTGAGATGCTTGGGGCGGATATGGATTCGAACACACAGATGATTATGATCATCAATACCTTAAACTCTTCTTTCCGGTAGCTTAAGTTGGACTATGAGCTCAACAGCAAGGATTACACCTTGAGTGAGTTGATAAATACCCTCTAGAGCATAAAGGAGATATTGAATATCAAGGCTCATAGGCCCAAAGCTAATGTAGCATCTTCTTCAAAGCCCAAGGGTAAGGACAAGAAGAAGAAGAAGGGTCCAATGAAAAAGAAGGCACAAACAGGGGTCAAGGCGGAACCCATGAAAAAGCAGGCCAAAGAGAACATCAAAGGAAAGTGTTTCCACGGTGATAAGATGGGCCACTGGAAAAGAAACTGTCTAGTCTACCTTCAGTCCTTCAAAAGAAAAAAGGTATGGGTTTCCTAAGTTTGTTAGGAACTAGAAATGTGGTAGATTTATCTGTCTCTTGAATGTTAGATTCAGGAGCCACTAACCATGTTTTCAATTAATTGCAATGGTTCCAGCGAAGGAGAAGACTACGTAAAGGCCATTTTCAAGTCAAGATAGCAGATGGTTCCTATTTTTTAGCAAAATCAATAGGAGTAGCTATATTAAACTTTCCCAGTGGTCATAGGTTATATTTAGAGGATGTTTATTACATGCCAATTATTGTAAGGAACATGGTTTCTATTTTTTCTCTAATAAAATCTGGTTATTCCTTATATTTTGGAAATTTTGTTTCAATATATGAGAATAAGGATTTTATTTGTGATGCAATAATTAAATAGGGATTATTCTTTATAGAACCTATGTTAGGCTCTAAACACCACATAATTGATAAAATCAAGACAATCCAATGACTCTAACATTAATTCAAAATATCTGTGGCACTCAAGAATGGGTCATATCAATCAAAAATGACTTGATAGGTTAGTAAAGGATAGGATCCTTATGGGCTTGGATAGTGATCCATTACCTACCTGTGAATCTTGTATTGAAGGAAAAATGATCAAAGCCTTATTTTTTTCTAAGGGAAATAGATTCGAATCCAAATTGGACTTCGTACATACTGATGTGTATAGGCCCATGAATGTACAAGCTAGAGGAGGTTATGAATATTTCATAACTTTTATAGATGATTAATCAAGACAAGGCTATTTGTATTTGATGCATAAAAAGAGTGAATCCTTTGAAAAGTTCATAAAATTTAAAGCTGAAGCTTAGAAGCAACTAGACAAGCCATTAAAACAACTTCAATCAGATCGAGGTGGTGAGTACTTATTTGGAGAGTTCCAGCAATATTTAATTGACAATGGAATTGTTTCCAAATTGTAAACTCCTTGAACACCTCAACAAAATGGTGTAGCTGAGAGGAAAAATAGTGCTCTATTGGAAACGGTAAGATCAATGATGTCCTATGCTAACTTTCTAGAATCGTTCTGGCGATATGCCATACAGACAACAACTTATCTTCTTAACTTTGCTCCATCCAAATCGGTGCCTAAAACACTTTGGGAGTTGTGGACTGGTCGAGTACCTTCATTGAGGCATTTAAGGATTTGGGGCTACCTAGCCCATGTTCTGAAGTCTGAATCCACAAAGAAGAAACCAACATCAGAAGTATGTTTGTTTGGAGAATATCTTATGGGAACTTGAGGGTACTATTTTTACAGTCCTTAGGATAGGAAGGTATTTGTTTCAACAAATGCAACCTTCTTAAAGGAAGAGTTTGTGAAAAATCACAGAGGAAGAAGTGAAGTAGTACTGAAGAAGTTAGCTTTTTCATCAAAACCAAGAGTTGATATGGATATAACAGAGCACAATGCCAAAATGGATTCAAGAGTTGAATCGAAAGTGCAACCTAAACATCAAGTTATGCCTAGACATAGTGAGAGGGTTGTGAGACATCCAGATAGGTATCTACATCTAGGAGAAGGCTTAATTGCCATCTCAGATAAAGAAGAAATGGATCCCATTACTTATACTCAGGCTATTAATGATGTTGATGCAGAAAAATGACTCAAGGTAATAAAATCATAAATAGGTTCCATATACACTAATGAAGTCTGGGTCCTTGTAGATCTACCACCAAGTATAAAAGCCAGAAGGTGTAAGTGGATCTACAAAAGGAAAAGAAGATCGGATGGAAAGGTAGACACCTTGAAAGCTAGATTGGTAGTTGAAGGCTATACTCAAAAAGAGGGTATAGACTATAAGGAGACTTTTTCTCGGGTTGCCATGCTTAAGTCCATTAGGATTCTTTTACCCATAGCAGCCTATTTCAATTATGAAATATGGAAAATGGATTTCAAGGCTTCACTTTTTAATGGGGATCTTGAGGAGACCATTTATATGGCCCAACCAAAAGGTTTCATTGAGCTAGGAAATGAGCATAAGGTATGCAAGTTGCAAAGGATCATATATGGACTTAAGCAAGTATCTAGGTCTTGGAACATTAGGTTTGATAATTCGATCAAAACCTATGGGTTCATACAATAAGGTAACGTTACTTATCTATGGTAAAAGGATGGCTGAATGAACAATTTTCGATGAAGGATTTGGGAGGGGCTAGCTTTGTTCTAGGGATCAAACTTCTAAGGGATCATAAGAACAAACAGATAGACTTATCTCAATTAACCAATTGAGAATATGCTCAATAAGTTCTCCATGCAAGATTCCAAGAGGGGTTTCACACCTACTAGATATGGGATCAAACTTTCAAAGGAACAAGCACCTAAAACCCAAAAGGAGGTTGAACGCATGCATAACATTCCATATACTTCGGCAGTTGGAAGTTTGATGTATGCAATGCTTTGTACTAGACTGGATATTTGTTATGTAGTGGGACCAGTAAGCATATTTCAGTCTAATCCAAGAATGGAACATTGGACAGCAGTTAAGTGTATAACTAAATATCTTTGTAAGACGAAGAACTTAATGCTTGTTTACTCTTAAAGTAATCTTATTCTAATAAGCTATACAGATTCTGATTTGAATTCAGATGTTGATTCAAGGAAATCAACTTCTGGTTCTATATCTACTTTAGGAGGTGGAGCCGTAGTCTGGAGGAGTGTCAAGCAATCTACTATTGTTGATTTGATTATAAAGGGTGAGTATGTTGCTGCTTGTGAAGTAGCAAAGGAAGCAGTTTGGCTCCAAAAGTTCCTAATTGATTTGGAGGCAGTTCCAGAGGCAGAAAAAGCCATGACACTTTATTGTGATAATGCTGAGGCAGTGGCAAATTCTAAACAAACTCAAAATCACAAAGCTTCCAAATATATTGAGCAAAAGTATCATCTCATAAGGGACAGAATACAACATAGAGAGATGGACATGGTAAAGATTCCCATGAAGCATAACCTTGTTGATCTGTTTACGAAGACACTGTCTCAAAAGAATTTTGAATGTTGGCCCCCAAATGCTTTTTTTTAGTTAAGCATGATTCAAATAATTATGATGTTTGGATAAGTAAAATTTGGGAGTTAATTTTTTTTTTTAAATTCATAAAGGGGTATTTTGGGTGGATTACTTAAGGTTATAAGCACTAAAGCATTAAAGGAAGGGTAAGGTGGACTTTCCTCACCCATTAAGGGTAAAATGGGAAGAGAAAAATGTTGTCTTATAAATTGGAAGACCAAAAACGTTAATGAAGGAAAGAAGATGAAAAGGCGAGAAAGAAGAAGAGAGGTTTCGGTGAAGTTGAGAACAAGAAAAAGAGAAAATGGTTTTGCTTATTTCTCTATTATAAAATTGTTACCCACGAGCTTTAAGCTTACCCCTAATCTCCTCCTCCCATTCAGGTGATGAGCAAGAGATTGAGCAAGTTAAGAGTCAAGGCATCACTCCAATCTACATATTTTCTTCTGTATTTTTAAGTTAGACTTTTGGGAATTCAAGGCTTTAGCCACATTTCAAGTTTTACTAGTTCGATTGTATTTTATATTTTGGTTCTTAAACTCAATCGATGCATTGTGGCATGAAATTTCATTAAAGCTTTATAAAGACTTTTGCCTATTAATATGAATGGAATGTATTTTGGGTTTGTTATGACCAATTTTTTCACATTGCACTTGATGTTCAAATGAGTTTAAGGCTTTAGGAAGTAGTTGGTGTTTATGTTTTATGTAAATTGTCCTTGGAATTGAATGAATGAGAGTCGTTGAAAAGACTTATGTTTGTATTAAGTAAGGTAGGTTGCGAGAGGTTTTAGGATTTGCTTTAGTGGTTTTTGCTGTGTAAGAATACACAGACAAAAGGAATCATCTATAATGACGTCACCAAAATACAGATGCAAGATAAAACATAGATGCAAGGAATCATTTATGATGACGTCATTATACAAACGCAAGGAAAACACAGATGCAAGGAATCATCTATGATCATGTCACCAAAACACAAACGAGAGGGAAAACACAGATGCAAGGAATCGTCTATGATGATGTCACCAAAACACAAACGCAAGGGAAAACACAGATGTAAGAAATCGTCTATGATGACTTCATAACACAAATGCAAGGAAAACACAGGCGCAAGGTAAAGACGTATCGTCTGTGATGATGTCATAACACAGACGCAAGGAAAAAACAGACGAAGCACAAAAGACAGAAGAAGAGCAAAGGACAGATGAAGCACAAAAGACAAACGAAGCAAAAAAGGCAAATGAAGCGGAAAAGACAGACGAAGCTTAAATGATAGATGAAGCACAAAAGATAAACGAAGTGCAAAAGGCAGACGAAGTACAAAAGATAGACAAAGCGTAAAAGACAGAAGAAGTTAAAACACAGAAGAAACGCTAAATATAGATGAAGTTGAAACCACAGATGATACAAAGAAGAAGTTATGCCAGTACGTTGGACAGTTACTTAGTTGAAGTTAGTTACAGAACTCAACTAAATAATGGTTTTCAACACGAAGCGGTTATCAAGGATCAAGAAGCAGTTAGAGACTTAGGCTGTAAGTAGTAGTTAAGGGATAAAACATTCTGAAGAGATCAAATTCAAATTTCTCTTAAGTATTTCTACAAATGTGTCTGGAAATAGCTAAAGTGAGTTCTATTTGAGGATTGGTTGGTGTAGGCACGCCACCTTTATGGGATACGCATCTAGATGTCACTTAGGACATCGAACATGTGACTTGTAAGGGTGGGGTCCCAATACTTATGATATCAGAGCATTTAGGTTGAGGTCCAGGTCTATGACCAAGTTTAGGAGTATCTAAAGCACGAGTTGGGTACGTTGACATATGAAGTGTACATGCATTGTTTTAAATTGTTTTTCATGATTTGAAATTGTTTTGTATGATTTAAACTGTTTTTCATAGTTTGAAACTGTTCTGCACGAACTAAAGATTTTTATTGGTTTTATATTGAAGGAGTGATTATGCCGCCTCGAAAGAGAACTCGAAGAGCTTTCACCCGATCTAGCTCTCGCCAAGGGAGCACCGATGAATCCTATGTCCCACAAAATGCGAGGACATATTCTGCTCCTGATTCTGAGACATCTAGTGTGCAACATGAGGTGCCTCCACCACCTCCTCCTATGCCTCAAACAAACCATCTAGATCCACAGTTTTTTCAGGCCTTTGCTCAGGCTTTCTCATATGCTATCGGCAAAGGGTCTTAACCTCTGATGCAAGCTCTAGTGGAGAGGACTGGATAGTATGATAAGCTCCGCAAGTATGGAGCTGCAGATTTTAATGGCACCATCAATCTGGATGAAGCTGAAGCCTGGTTGAAGAGGACCGAGAGGTTTCTGATTCAGATGAAGTGTTCGGATGAGGAGAAGTTATATTATGTAGTAAGCTTACTACAAGGGGATGTACTTCATTGGTGGGAATCAGTGCCCCACAGTCAAGATATACCTACAGTGTTGTCATGGAGAGACTTTTTGGAAACTTTCAGGAGGACATATTTCTCGAGGGTCTATATTTAAGAAAAGGCTAGGAAATTTTTGAATCTCACACAAAGGGATATGAGTGTGAGTGAGTATGAGCTGAAGTTCACACAACTTTTGAGATATGCAACAACCATTGTGGCGAATGAGGAAGATAAGTGCCGCAAGTTTGAAGGAGGCCCCCATTTGGGCTTCAAGGAGAAGGTGTTGATCCACAATTTCTCTGACTATTAGCAGTTGGTAGATGCTGCACTCCAGGTGGAGAAACTGGAGAATATAAAGAATGAGGTAAGCAGGAAGAGGAAGAACCAGGAGCAATTCTCTAGAAAGGGTGTGAGTGCTCCAATACCTGGGAGGGATGTGAAGAGCTTCTGTACACATAGTAAGGTAGGGAGTAGTGCCTCTACTAAGAACAAGCAAGCAAGGGTAGTGTCAGTGCAAACCTCAATAGCAGGAGGCAATAGTAGGGTGGAGAGGAGCAGGAACATGAATTCCCAATGTGAGCATTGTGGGAAACTACATAGGGGAGAGTGCTCAAAGTTACTAGGAGCATGCTTTTGATGTGGAAAGAAGGGACATATGATCAGGGTATATCCCCAAGTAACAAGGTAGGACGGGGTCGCGGTCACAAGCTCCAAGGAGAGCTGAAACAGTGAGAACCAGATCAGTCATTGAGGTGGGCAGTTCTAGGGTTGCAAGGAAGGCTTTTCCTCAAGGAAGGCCAAGGGGTCAGGCACAAGCATGGGTGTTTGCCATGACAAAGTGGAAAGCTACAGCCACACCTAAAGTTGTCCTGGGTATGGCTTAATTACTCAATTTATACGTATATGTTTTGGTTGATTCTGGCTCCACGCATTCATTTGTTTCTACAAGTATGATGTTGCATGATATGAATTTAGTGCCTTTGAATAGTCCTTTTCTTGTTAGTACACCTCTGGCTAGGAATGTAGTAATCAATCAAGTATATAAAAGCTGTGAGCTCTTCATTGATGGTGCTTGACTAGTAGTAGATTTACTACCTCTAGACCTAAAATACTTAGATGTTATACTTGAAATGGATGTTATTGAAAAGTATCAGGTGAAGTTGGATTGCAGCCTTAACAAAGTGGAATTTGATTTGGGCAATGGAGAGAGGGTGATTTTTAGAGGAGACAGGAGAGTACCATCGCCAAGAATTATTTATGCTTTGTTAGCTGACAGGATGATGAAAAAGGGGTGTGAGGCCTTCTTGGCACATGTTTTGGATGCTGGTGTGAATGAAAGGAGGTTAAAGGATTTTTCGATTGTGAGGGAATTTCCTGATGTGTTCCTAAATGACTTACCTGGTTTGCCACCGGTGAGGAAAATCGAGCTTGCCATCGACTTGATTCCTGGAACTACACCTATTTCTATACCACCATATAGGATGGCTCCAACTGAGCTAAGGAGGTTAAGGAATAGTTGAAGGAACTGTTAGAGAAGGCGTATATAAGGCCAAGTCCGTGACATTGGGGATCACCTGCTTTATTTTTCAAGAAGAAGGCCAGAACATGGCAGATGTGTGATGATTACTGGAGACTCAAAAAGGTGACCATTGAAAACAAGTATCCTCTACCATGAATAGATGATCTGTTTGACCAGCTGTAGGGAGCAAGGGTCTTTTCCAAGATTGATCTCAGGTCAAGTTATCTTCAACTCAGAATTAAGGAGTCTGATGTAAGTAAGACAACCTTTAGGACTTGTTAGGGGCATCACGAGTTCCTAGTCATGCCCTTTAGTTTGACCAATACTCCAGCTATTTTCATAGATCTTATGAATAGCATCTTCAAGGAGTATCTTGATTAGTTTGTCATAGTGTTTATTGATGATATTCTAGTTTATTCCCAAAGTGAAGGGGAACATGAGGAAAACCTTAGGAGAGTGTTATAGTCACTGAGGGAGAATGAGCTTTATGCTAAGTTCAGTAAGTGTGAGTTTTGGCTTCATGAGGTGATATTCCTTGGATATGTAATTTCTGAGAATGGGGTACATGTTGATCCAAAGAAAATTAAAGCAGTGGTGAAGTGGCATACACCCAAGATAGTGATAGAAGTGAGTAGTTTTCTAGGTCTGGCAGGATATTGTAAGAGATTTGTTGATGGATTTTCTATGATAACTGCACCAATGACCAAGTTACTAAGGAAGAATAAAAAATTTATCTGGAGTGAAGAATGTCAGAAAATCTTTGAAGAGCTCAAGTGAAGATTAATAAGTGGTCCAGTTTTGATTTTACCTACTGGAGAGGAGGGCTATATAGTGTACAGTGATTCTTTGAGAAAGGGTTTAGGTTGTGTGTTGATGCAGGGAGATAGGGTGAAAGGTTATGCTTCAAGGAAACTGAAGCCTTATGAATTGAATTATCTGACCCATGATTTCGAATTGGCAGCAGTCATTTTTGCCTTGAAAATTTGGAGACACTGTTTGTATGGGCTTCAGACGAGGATCTTTACTGACCATAAAAGTCTCCAGTACTTACTGAGTCAGAAAGAGCTGAATTTGAGACAGAGAATGTGGATTGAGTTGCTTAAGGATTATGATTTGTTGATTGAGTATCATCTAAGAAAGGCAAATGTTGTAGCGGATGCCTTGAGTAGGAAATCATCAATAGCTCATGTTCAGACAATTTATCTGCTGTTATTGGAACAGATGGATAAGCATGGGATAAGCTTCGAATAAGAGGAACCCCTATCTTCTGACGAATTTCGTCTGCCTTTCTGTTTCATCTACTTTCTGACTAATTTTGTCTACTTTCTGCTTCGTCTACTTTCTGCTTATATGACCGAAACTTCTTCTTCTGTACATTATTATCTAATACTATCGTCTGGTCCGTTTTCGACCCTTCAGACGATAGAATTTGTGTTCAAGGTCCTCGCAAAATTGGTAGATCTCGAAGTCCTCTTAAGATTATCTTAATCCAACAGCTGTAGAGAGAGTTATGCCAATTGTCCCAAGATAGGTTCTGTATGATTGAGGAACACTTTCCTAGAAGAGGCTATGACCAAATTATATCAATTGCACTCTCTGATTTAATGTGAACAGTAGACCTAAAAGAGTGTTGTAGAAAAATCAAAAAGTAAGCCAATGGGGAATGAATTGTGATTTTAATGGTTTTAGTGAGGCATAAACCTAAGTTTGAATTGTACTTAGATAAGTTTTGATATGAGAGAGATTTTTTGTGAAGAAACTAATGGAAGGATACCCAGAACTGCTATGAACATGCATTGTATATAATTCATTTCATACATGTGCATTGTTAAACAATTATAATCGTGCATTTTGTGATAATTCTATATACTATTTGTTATAGAGGGACAACTGGAACGTCAACCCTCAGACGTTGCCGGATCTTCCAGGCACTAGCTTCGGGAGTAACTTATGAGTAACCTAGACGGTCTCACTTAATTACTGGCTATTTAAATTTTGTTTGAAATGATTGAATGAATGTGGCTTGAATATTGATTCCGGACAATGAAGGTCCGATGACTGTGATATTGGATTGAGATGATGAAGTGCTACTTGGACGTGAATGTGAAGAAATAAATGTTACTCAAAAATTGTGTTGAATGTTGGACTAATGTCCAAAGATGATTATGTTTTGACTGAGAATGTGACTAATTACAAACAATGATTAAATGAATATGTGTGATGCAATTCATTTCATGAATGCATGAAAGATAAAGGCAGTTGTGACCAGAGTTGCCAGTAAAAGAGCTTAAAGCTCATAATGTGATAAGATCCTTTAGCTCAGTTGTGCATGTACCCGGTATCCACTAAGGGATATGGGAAATTAATCGATACAGCTCGGTATCCACAAGGGATATGAGCTAGTAAAAAGACAATTGGTCACAACAAATTAACAAATGAGACTAAATCACGTGCATTGCACTTATATTTGATGAGTGCATTTTACTTGAATAAAGTGACCGTTATGATTTTTCTGAAAGTGAAAGGTGTTGTTTTATGAAAATGCAAAGATGTGAAAAATGTATTATGTGCATTGATGTGATGCATGAATTGAGTGAACCATCGATGATGGTTACCTCATTAAGTTCGCAAAACTCACCAAAATTGTAACGTTATCTTTTCAAGACCGAGTGACGACTCTAGCTATTGAGAGGCTCTACCAGTCGTGTAGATTATGTTTTGGAAAAAGAAGTCGTGGTTCAAAAGTCGATCAGCTGGGATTTTTGGGATAGATTAGATAGACTTTGTATATTTTCCTCTTTCATGTAGTACTTTTGTCCTAGGTTTTGATTATGTATATACAGTAAGTGTTAAAGGATACAATGTAAACTTTCAGTTTTTATGAAATGAAACGAGGAAAAAGTTGGCTTTAAAATATTATCATTTTCCTATGATCCTTTTTAAGTGAGTAATGATATGATGCCATGTGAAGTTAATGTAGTGATTGATCGTAGCTCACCCTTATCGTAGGATATGTACCGGAATGACCTGCGGGCGTCCCGATGTGTACCCTGCAGTAAGGGGGTGGTACATTAGTACTTTTTGACTTTATGATTTGAATAAGCTATATTAGATATATTCTTTAGACTATGCAGGATCTCTTATATAGCAAAATTATATTGTCTTAAGTTACAGTTATCTTCTCTTCAAATGGTTAACCTATATATCTACCATCACTAAACTAAATGCACTAAACTCTGTAAAATCTCATGGAAGATTTTACCCTAACACTAGGAAGATTATGTATGCCTCTCTTGAGCGTCCTGTTTAACCACTTCTAGCAAAACCACGATCCACTCATAAGTAGGCTCTTCTGTGTCGTCTAAAAGTGAATTTGAATCGGATTTAAATGTTAGCATGAAAAAAATCAATATCAAGATTAATCAAAGTAGTTCATAAATTATATTTCATACTATAAATTAAATAAAATCAATCCATATAAGAATAATCATTAGGAGTTTCTCTATCTAAACATACCATATTCAAAATAATGAAATAAAAATATAAAAACAGAGAAGTCATGATAGAAATAAGTTTAAACGAACTCTCAATTCCTCCAACAATTTAATTAGTTAAGATGATTAAGTAATTATTTTAAATATATCAAAATCAGCTAATACAAGCTAATTTAGTATTAAAATGAACCAAATCGTTATGTAAATATATGTATTTTTAATGAAAAATGGTTAAGCAAATATGAGTATTTTTATTGAATATCAAATATCCCTATATTAAAATTTTTTCTTTCTTTCAAGAAAATCAATTCAATTAATCTTAACCTAAATATGAAATAATAGGAAAAATTTAACAAATTTATTGGAGTAAATAAGACTGTCTATCATTCGTTTGGTTAAATTGTTCATCAATTAGATATTTAGAGACTTGCATTAAATCATAAATCAATTCAATTCAACCTAACAATTCTTCAAACATCAACTTAATCTATAAATCTTATCCTAATGCATGAAATAGACATGCCTAAGAAAGACACTTAATCTTTTAAACATTTTAGTAACCTAAATAAATAAAGCATTAAATTTTGAATTTACAAAAGGAAAATTTAAAGGCTTATTTGAAAAGTCACCTAATCTTTTGATGTTAAAGAAAACATCTTATTATGACTGCTCCCATTTACTCAGTTAGGTCATTATTCTAAATGGATACTAGCACCACTCTTTAACTTTAACCTTTTCACTTAGTATAAAGCCACTAGGGTTAATTTATTTATGCTTACTTATTTACATATTTTATTTATTTACTTTTTTATTTGAATGCTAAAATGCTTTAAAATCACTTTTAACTCGAAGATAAGCTTAAATTATATAAAAGTATCACATTGCATATCAATTTTCATGATTATTGGAGAAAATTATAACTAAATTAGTTATCAATGCTCATAAAGATTGGCCTAAACTAATTGAATTAGAAAACAACCAGATTTATAATGTATCATCTTAATCAATTTTCTTTTCTAGATAAAAGGTTTTCTGAAATAATTCTGTATTAAGCTAATTGCAATAAATTTGATAAGCAATATAAGACCTATAAATAATTGATTCCCTCCTCCCACTTAAGTTATACATTATCCTCAATATATAAAATATAAAGTATGAAAATAAAAATTAAGGACAATAAATATAAAAGGATGAAAATAAAAAAGGAATAGAAACTTCTTTGGCCCACATTTTTCATCCGCAATCTAAGGTAATTTTGATTGAAATCTAGAATTGTCTAAACCCTACAATCATAAATAATAATAAAATGCAAAGGAAACTTGTATTAAAATAAACTAAAATAAATTGCTAAATCAAAGAAAATGAGAACAAAACATATGGTTTGAACATACAAAGGAAAAGCAAAATTTAAAGATGTAAATGCCATGTAGAAAATAAAAGAAAAAAATTCAATTTATTTTATGATTGGTGTCCTCTTTGGCATCGTCAAGGGCTATGGAGGATCTCAAAATACCCCATATATGTAATTGGACAATTGATGCTCCATCTATTGCAATTTTTGTCCTAACTTCTTCAATTTTCATTACATCCTCTATAACGCAAAAATGTGTCATTACTAAATTTTTAATTCAATAATGATCTTGTCAATCCACTCCCATAATAACTACTATGATGTGAGCTAAACATCTTCATGCTCCTTTCCCATCTCCTCTATATGGGGTGCCTTTACTGCTACATGGGCCTTTTTCCTCTCCTTCTCCTCAGTTTTAACCTCTTTCTCTATCTCTCTCCATAAAACATAAGATCCATGACATTTTTGACTAACCTCATGTACCTCAATATGTCTAAGTCGAAAATAGCCATATGGCACCGTATACACATTCTTAAAAGATTGTCAAATCTACACATTCTTAAAATATGTGTAAGTACCTCCATAAATGGCTCTCTTCTTCTTAGTGTCCTTCTATCCTAAATACTTGTCAAACTAATGACGTATGTTACAAACTCACTACTCTACTATGCATTACAAATAAAATATATCTGTAAGAGCACTACTTCATTACTCTCACTCCTCCTAAAACTTATGTGTGAAATAATCCTTTATAAATGTCTAAGGGTTTTAGAAAGAATATGGGTACTCTTACTCTTTAATGATTACAAATGCTAATTTCCCTAAATTGGACTACAAAATTCTTAAGAAACATGGTTATTGAGATCATTATGAAACTTAGCAATAACATTCTTATACTTCTACGACACTGTATACTTGGATTTATGAAACCCTTATTAGATCCCAATACTATTAAACAATATCTCCATTTAATTCCCACTAGCCTAAACTTTATCACATTTATTCTATCCAATTTTACATTCTAATTCACCCTAAAATGGTCAGAATTTTGAGGGAAAATTTTTTTATGAATATTTAACAATGTAAAAAAATATGCTTCACCCTGCATTACTTATAAGCCTCCTCACTTCTGAAACTAATCCCACCTTCTCTAGTGTAACCCAATTAAGATTCTTATTAGATTCAAAGGGTTGAATTTTAAGATAACTTTTTACAAAGATATGGCTATTTAACGCTAATTATTGAATGCTCATTCAGGGATATTTCCCATGGTTGTGCTTAGCTACTTTATGCATCCCAAATAGCTTGAGCCTTGATTTTTTGGCTTATAAATGGCTGTGAACTCATTTTCGTAGTTGAATTGAGTATTAAAACGTAAAAATAGGCAAGGAAAAATCTAAAAACAAAAATAAAAATAGTATTAAAAGCCATAAATTGTGAGAAATCTTAATAAAATATAGGGGAAATGCTTAAAATGTAGTTAATTTAGCTAGGAAACTTCATTTGAGTATTATGTATTTGAAGAATTTGAGAGAAATTAAAAGAAAATTGAAGGAGGGATGAAACTGAAGGTCTGTAACACCCTTTACATTTTAAAATTTTTATGATGAAATGGATGATTTTGGGTAGTAATAATTTAGAACAAGGTATGGGACTGATGTGGTCTAAACCATAAACTCTCATGGGAAAAAACACCTTAGACATATAGCCCAAGGCATGATGGTGTCTCCATATCATGAATCCTACTGTTTTTAACTTTCTCAACATATGAACTAGGCTAGATGTATGTCCTTAGGCTATGTATCCTCTTATACCTCTAAACATATTGATATGATCTAGGATACAAGGGTATCCCATACTATAGATCCTTTTGGAAAAACTCACATATCAATACAATTTAGGATAGGGGTGTGTTCTAGATTATGTTTAACAACATAACTCAACAAATGCCTAATTTTTTAAATCTTTTCAGTAGCTTGTTTCTTTGGTTTCCTTTGTATCACTAAGTACAACAAAGCTAAATGCAACGAAAAAAATAGGAAAAATGATATAACAAGAAATAAACTTATCAAACAATCTAATGAAAATAATTCTCCATCAAATGCAAAATAAGACCCTAACTTATCAATCCATAATGCCAAAAAAGATAAATCTAAATATACTTAAGAATTTCTTAAACTTGTGGTTAGGTTATAATCGGGTGTTTGTTGTTTGTAAGTTTTAACATTACACCCTCGATAATCCACAAGCGCAAGGTTCGTTAGTATAGTACCAAAGGTGTTGATATGTGTTTAATTGTTGATACATTTAATCATTTACACTTAGTGATTGTTGACATGAAATTGCTTAAGACACTAACTTTAATTCATATATTATTTTAGGTACAATTTGGAAGCAAAGAAATTAAAGTGAGTCGAAAGCACTACATTTTGGTCATTTTCTGAAGATTAATTTTTACTTTTTGATAGCGCTTGTCGAGTGCACTGCAAAATTTACCTAACACTGCACACTAAAATTTGTAATTGCAGTAAGTCAGGAATGAATCCACAGGGAATGTTTGGTTAATTTTTGTAATGTAATTAATTGATGCTAGGAAAGAAAATGGGGGGTTTTTGGGTTTCAAAAAATTTAGAAAATTAAAGTAAAAGTAAACTGCAGAAAATAAATTAAAACAATTAATCGAAAATAAGAAAAGTGTTGAGTATAAGTAAAGTCCGGTTCTAGGGTTAATCTCGGGCTAAGCACATTCAAGCATATTCCTTCATTCTAAAGTCTTTACAATTCTTTTCAAACTATTGATCTGAGACTAATAGAACGCTCTACAAATCTCAGTTTTCCCTTAAGTTGAATTTAATTAAGATACGATCATTAATAAAACCTGACTACCGAATAACCTAGGATACTATCTCTAGCTTCAATTTGGCAGTCGCATTACGAATTGGAAAACGATCAATATAGGCAGTAACCTCACACGTTCGAGTTATCCAACCTAAGTTATGTTGTTTCTAACGATTAAAGATCCTTAGATGCTACTCATACATCAAAAGTAATGATTACAGATTACAATCAATGTTTTAGCAATAGGTTCGAAATGAAACGATCAAAATAATGTATTAAGATCATTAATCCCAAAACTATCAAAATCAATAACAACAACACAACAATCCAAAAGATATTACAACTTCAAAATGATAGAAATAGCTTAACCGTGGCTTGGCGTTGATGTTCCCGTTGAACTGGCGTCGGGAAACTAGCCTTCTATCTTCATTTTGATGCTCCAAGCATAAGTCATGTCTTCATTGCTTCGGCACTCTCAAGCTACTCTCTTCTCTTCATTGTTCACTATTTACGATGGGACAAATAAATGAAAAGGTTTTTTACTGTTCATTCCATGCAATAACTGTGACTCTCCTCCAGCAGCTATTCAACGTTTAGCTTGCATGGTCTTCTTCTTTTTTGCACTGACACTATAGCTTGATTTGACGAATTAATGTTGCTCTCCTCTTAAAACCTGCTTTGCTTCTGCACTGACCTATAGCTTTAGTTCTTCGCTTTTTTCCTTTTTTCATTTTTTTAACAATTGTTTTTCAATTTGTTTTATAAAATCTTGTCTTTTTAGTCTAAAAAATATATCAGTATATCCAACCTAATAGTCAACACAAATTGAACATTTTATCTTTAAAATAGGATTGAAATCATATGTAAATATATAAGAAAATATAAGATTATTCAATCCTATCAAATACCCCCACACTTGATCTTTGACCGTCCTTGGGCAAATACTCAGAATCAAAATCATAAACCAAAGCTTTAACTCATTTTCCACATTTCTTAAGAATAGATAACCATAAGTAAAAGTGAATGACTTTCAAAAAC
>JAOSBO010000008.1:39514869-39533658 GCA_027563915.1 Erythroxylum rotundifolium | reverse complement strand
TTGCATGTATTTTTACGTGAATATGTCATGTATACATGCATGTATGAGTTGCTGTTATTATGGCTCTATGTTTTACACTTGAGACATTCACGCTGGTCAGCAGTGAACAGTTGCGGCAACGCGGAGGTTGCGGTGGTTGGCTTGCGGCGGCATAAGATGAGTGGCTAAGGTTTGACCTCTTCGATTTTGGGTTTCGCTTAAAGACGAAGATGAAGTGTGTTTAGAAACAAGTTAAAATTTAGGGTGTTTGATCTTAAGTTTAAGAATAAGAGAATAAGTTTGTTTGGACATATGTTTAGAATGGGTTTGTTTAGTTATTAGTTAAGGAATAATTTAAGAAAGAAATAATGTATTCTTTATTTAACTAATTTCAAAACATGTTTTCAAAATTGTTTTAAAATCTCAATTAATTCCAAAATTAAGAAAATTATTATTTTTAATTTGATCAAGATTAACAATTATATTGATTTTAATTAATTTTAGAAAAGTAGTTTCTAAAATTAGAATTAATTAGTTTCAATTAGATTGAAATTAATTAATTAGACTTCTTAATATTAAGAAATTCTTTTAAATAATTAAAAAAAGTATTTCTTAATTAAATTTATTTCTTTTCATTTGATTAAGATAAATTAAATTTATGAATTTATTTGTTTAGAGTATTATTATTCAATTACTTTAGAAATCGTTTCTTTATTTATGAATAATAAGTTTCTTGATTTATTAGAAAATTTTCTTGATTAAATTTTGGAAAATATTTTCATTTATTAATTAAGAAAATATGATTTCTTTAATATTTTTCAAAATATTTTTTAATTTATCAAAAAAAGTCTAATGTAGGAATCTCCAAATAAATAATATAAAGAAATTTCTTAATTAAATTTGAAGGTGTTTTTATTTAATTTTGAAAGTAGCTTCCTTTTGATATTAGAAAATAGTTTTCTAATTAAGGAAAAATCATTTATAATGAGATTAGAAATAGTTTTCTAAGTGTTACTTATATAATTTTGAAAAGGGAGTTCCCTAAATTATAATAAGTAATAAGAATAATTTATTAAAAATTGTTTTCAAGTAAATTTTGTTAAAGGAGTCAAGATAATTAGAAATAGCTTTCAATTAGATTTGAAAATTGTTTTCAAATTAGATTAAATTTCTATTTGGAATAGAAATTTAATTCATTTAGGAATCAATAGGTTCGATCTCATTTAATTTTTCCAAGGAGTTGGAAATATTATTTTAGAATATGAAGATCAATAACTTGAATCAAACAAAGATTGATGTTTTACACATATAATTTGATTACAAGTGCATAAGATGCATACTTTATTTTTATGGTTGATATATGTATTGAATTCATGTTAAATTGTATATTTGATATGTATAATATTTTACATGCAATTTTGTTTGATGAGACGAATGAAATTAAATCGCTCGTTAAAATATTAAGTATACATTGAGAACGTGATTGTTGTCTTCTATTATTATGAGAATATATAAGAGTTTTGTTATTATAGGCTTATTGGGCAAACGTAAGGTTACTTTAACAGAAACATGTTTAGTCTTATAATAGTGGGTTCTACTTAACTAAATTTGTGTGATTTGGAAGAGCAAACTCATGATCACATTAATTTAGAGGTAGGGTTAGGAATAACATATTAGATATGTTTTGACAAATAAATAACTACTTGCTTTCTTACATTTATTTTTGTTCTGAATTAAATTTACCTTGTTTAGTATAGTTGATACCAAGAGTTAGTGAACTAAATTTTTTGGACATAGGATTATGTTTGAGAAGAGTTCTTAAAGTTAGAGAAAAAATTATATGCCCATTATGCCATTTTTGCTATAATCCTTATGTCAAAATCATATAGATGAAAAAATGCCATTTAGACTTGACTAAAATCCCATAAACTTTGATTATAACATGTAAAATGTATGTAAACACTATGATAGCAAAATGCAAGAGATTGCATATAATAGAGCAGAAAGGTATAGAACCTTGTTGGAATTGTTCTATTTAATTTAGCTACTTAAAGCATGATTGCTGACTACAATTAAAGGCTTAGCTATAGTATGATAATAATTTTAATAAGAAGAAAGTGACTGCATGATTTTTCTTGCCTGTATGAGATATGATAGAGATCATATATATTCTAGTTTATACATATGAGTATTTGATACTGAATTTAGATTCATCATTATTATAATGTTCAGAGCATGATAAGAAATAGCTTGTCAAGTAAAAGTAGTTGATCCAATTTTATACAAATTTTTTGTATATGTTGGATTAAAGGAGACTTATGCTTAACATAAGTAGCAAGAATACAAAGTTGGATAATTGAGACCATCCTTTTATGCTATTTTAGTTAAATCAACATAACGTGAATCACAAAGTTACATACAAGGATATGTGTATCCTTTTGATTATAAATTGTATGAAACTTGTGAAACTTGCTAAGTTAAATAACCAAATCAACCTTTGGTGAAAGGATGATGATGATATTAAATTGTTAAATTTATACATTTGATATATTAGATGGAATAATAGTTCATAAAAGGATGATACTTATATTTCATTAGATTACTAATGGCTATGTGATATAGTCATATGTACTAAATGAAATAATGATTTAAAATTTGAATAGCTCAATTTTTTAAATCTAAGTAGAAAATGAGCATTAAGAATGATGAAGCACTTTGTTAAGATGGATTTAATGAGTTTTAAATTTTTGGTTATCTATAAGGAATGAGATTCTTTAGTGAATAACCTCACAACTAAATTCGATAAGAGTATGAATTTATGTAAGGAGGAAAATACAGTATGAGATATTGTATATTGCAATATTATTTCTTCTATAGCTATGCCTAGTTAAATGACTTACCTTCTATAGTTCCAATTAAATCAATTAGCAATATTTCATATTAGATATGGAATGCTAATTCTTTGACAAAGTCAAAGTTAATGATTCGAAGATGTAATCCTTAATTGAAGCATATATATAATCCATTAAGTTTATAATTAAAATGGGTAAAAAAAGTTATGACATATCAATAAGGTTGGATATAATCTTATAGACCTATTGAATAAATTGTCTGTTTTAACATATACTTATAAGAGAATGATTCTCAAGATAAGTATTAGGAGTAAGATGAAATTTGAAAAGTTCAAATCTCATGACAATACATCTAATTGTGACTAGGCGCCTTTAATGATACATTTGATCTATAAATGAAATGCTATGAGATGTTGAAAGATTCACTTTTGCGATGAAGAGTTTATTTTGCAGATGATTGTGAATTTATTATGTCTACAAAAAGGTTCGTGGGAGTATAATTGTCCCCATAGGTGGGAGTATGTGGAGATATATTGCTCATAGATAACAATAATTCTAATTTTCAATTATTGAAAACATTATTGTCTCATAATAACTCTTATTAGATAGGAAAAGGAAACAACTTAATTATGATAATTAGATCTATAGAGATAGATTAGACATTGTTCACCTATTTTAAGTCCAAGTACATAGATAATGTATTAAAGATGCTTAGTATATGAGATATCAGATACTTGCGAAGTACTAAATATATCTATTATTCTATGTATGAGTTGATATTTGAGTTCAAGATGATAAGGACATAACTTTGGAAGTAAATCCTAATGATGATTTATTTACTTAGAATAATATCATTCAATATTAGAAAGGACCCAATGTAGCAATGATTACTAATCAAGTCATAATACATTTTTTATTTAGTGGAAATGATTAATTGGATCAATAAGTTCTTTAGTGAACTTGATATAGTTCCTTGCATTGTTTATGACAGTAATGTACAGTAGACCATTTGAGCCATTATGCATATAAAAGGAGCTAAGGTCTCATCAAAGATCCAAGGATGTATTTAGACAAATTTTCATAATTATAATGATAATTAAGATAAAAATTGTAAGATTTAAGCAAGTGTTCACATAGAGAATCTTGTAGAATTCTCACATTATGCCATTGTCCTAATAGGAGAATAATCATCATATGGTAATATGATATGAGATACTTAAACGATTGAGTTAATGAAAATGGGAGATTGTTAGTTTATGCCTTACAACTAATTGCTTTAGTTGTAGTTTAATGATAATTATTTAAAGGCATTCTTTATCTTGTACATGTTTATATGTATATGATAAAGTTCATGGGATAATTGTACATTGCAAATAAAGTTATAATTATATTATAATTATAAGATTCAATTTCATTTATATATTATCCTTAAATTGTTTATAGTCATTGTTCTATTAAAATTAGACATTAATAGAGTTTAAAAAAACTAGCACATGTTATGTTTTCTTTATGAAGGAAGTAATTGATCTCATAGGCTAAAGTATAAAGATAGTTAAACAAGCACGTGAGCGCTTCTTAAAGAACAAGTTTACTGAGCAGACTTGATGTTAGAAATTAATCTGGAACATTACTTTTTGTCCATAAAATTCTCATTGTGATGATTGTATAAGTGTTTATTTAACTTGAGGTTACCAAAAATATATTGTATAGGGATTGTTATGTTTTGATATTTTTTATACCTAATTAATCATGAGTTGGTCAATCGGTAGTCATTAGATGTAGCATAAACTATATGGAGGTAGTTGTGTGATCAATATGATTCATCACCCTAAAGTAATTAGGGAGAATATTCTATTGTTCTCGATTAGTATAGATTCGGGAAATCCTTGTCTAAGACCAAATTACAGTTTTTAAATAGTTTACATATATCATTAATTAAATCAATAACTAATGACGGAGAACTAATATTATTGGACTCTAATAGAGTAGACATTAATTTCATGCTCTATGTCTAATCGAAATATTGTATGATAAAAAGATTTAATTTTACAAAAAAAATCACGCATATAAAGGTTAGCCAAAACTACTTTGACATTTATAAATATTTAGGTAATCGTGATGTATTACTAAATGCCAATCTTGATTTATGAATGTAGATTGTTTAAATGAAGAATTAAATATAAATTAAAAAAGTTTTAATTTATCTAATTCTAATTCTAATTATGAATTATAATTATAAATTAGAATCATTGCCAATATATTTGGAAATTCAATGAGTCTCAGATATAGAATGCGCTAAAGGGAGAAAAGTTATTTCAATCAAGTTAGAGTTAATTATAAAATTTGAGAAACTTTACGATCAAATATGAGATATTTAATAAATAATAAATAAGAATCAATATGAGATATTGAATCTAATTGGGCATAATTAATATTTAATTAGAATTATTTGTGATTCTAATTCAAGTTTAATTGAAATTAAGATTCAATTTCAATTAAATTACTAAAATGTCCAAAACTTATTATAAATAGACCTAAGCTCTAATGGAGCTAGCATTTCATATTTAACCCTCTTTGTAAGAGTTAAAGAGTTCTCTTTACTTATTTTATGGATATCGTTAGACGCTGAACATTTGTGCGACTACGGTGGTTGAAATGGATCGGTTTCAGAAACGATTGAAGGGATATAACAAGAAAAGGTCAAAATTTGAAATAACGTACGAATTTAAATTCACGTTTTGTTATGATTATGTTTTAATCATTTTATAGAATTAATGAGATCTTGGTTTTCGGGAAAACAATTTACGAAAAATTTTCGTGATTATTCCACTACGACTGAGATCGTATCTCGACCTAGTTTCCCATCAATTTCATGTCTCCTTCAACTTTCACGCCTTATGAGTTTCCTGCAAGGGCCCTCATGAAGGATTCAGCAGATGGTAATGTGTAGCTTTCTGTCACACATGGCAATGGGACAATGCATTTAGATAGACACTAAGCTTAAGGGGATCTCCAAACCGCCAGGGTTTGTCTGGATCAACGTATCCTCAGAAAAATGCTTGAGTTAAAGTCGTTGTTTGGTACCATTTTTCAGTTGAGGAGCAGGACAAGATAGTTGGTCGCATGATTGGGACCACTGGTGGTGAGTGCTTCAATCCATGTTGCCGTGGGTAACTGCAGTCCTTACCCAGGGTGTGCAAAACAACATGATGGACACTTGGAAATAGGTAACAAAAAATATTATGTCCAATGAATGGATTGAGGAATTCTGGAGAGGACCAATGAAATCATCTTTACAGAATGAAAAATCAGAAGCTATCACTTCTACAAAAGGTAAAGAGTTCCAAGAAAACTTGGCCTATCGGATGTTAATTAGGCCCGGGTGGGAAGATATTTTCCTTCTGAATCAAAATGAACTTGAATCTTAGATTAGGAAAGTTTATAGAAACACTACTCTTGATGCAAAGCGAAAGGCATTCCTGGCTCAAAATCTTCTGACTAGTTAGTGGAGAACTTCTCAGCAAAATGTACACGAAGCAACTTCAGACGGAATTTCTAATGGTGATGAAGTGATGGGGTGCTCACCATCATCCAGAGATCCAGAGAATCGAGTATTTGCATGTGAACATGAAACTATAAACTTGGTGCTGCTTGTTATGGCAACCTTTTAACATTTAGATTTTTCCATGGACAAGGTGAGCGATCAGTCAATAGATAGAAAGCAGCATCAAAAATGATGTGTATGAGCTGCATGAAGGTTCAGAGAGTCGGACCAATAAGCATGATTTCCATGTGCAATAGAATTTAAATGGTAAAGTATTACTGCAACATTTGGAAGGACGATGAAAGGAATGTGCATCCTTACCAATTTTGCAATCTTTGCTGTGTTGGTAGATGTCTTGACGTTAATTTCTTTCACTGCAAGTGTTATCTGAAAATTAAGTTGGATAATCACAAGTGTGTGGAAAAATATTTAGAAAGAAACTACCCTATCTGCGTCAAGTGCAACAGTAACTCAGTAAGGGCATTACCTTTTTTGACCATTACATGCGTTCCGCTTGCTTTCTTTGCAAATCACTATGAGATATGGCAATTTACCTTGGCATCCTTGATGCTTTGCTGGTTACTGAGGTGATTCTAGAAGAATAAAGACGAAAAGTCAGCGAACAAGAAATCAAAACGGAAAAGTAACGTTGAAAAAGAGAATTCCCTTGTCTCCTTAATTATTTTTAATTGCATTATCATTGTTCATTATTGTCTTTAAGTTAGAAACTTCTTTTTGCTTACCTTTTATTTTATATGAAAAACGGCATTATGAAATTACCAAAACTCATTAAAATGATCAAAAAGAAAAGATGTAATTTGAAGTAATTATCAAGCTTTAAATTCAATAAATTATTTTTCATGATATAAATTTGGGCATTATATAAAATTTTTCTCTTATTTTCTCTTGAAATTAGTTTAATTAGATTCGTAGTTTCAAATAATAAAAACTCATTCAAATCTTTATTTTATTTTCAATTATTGAATATTTGTTTGATACGGGAGGTAAAAATTGACTCAACAAAATAAATTCTTAAAATTAAGGTCCGACAAAAAGAGAAAATAAGAGAATTTGAACCCAAAATAGAATTCAGTACCTCAATGGCCAAAACCTACAAATCCAAATTCAACTCGAACTCAACCCACAAGTTCTTAAAGTCTCAAAGCTTAAAAGTCTTAGATATTAGTCACAAACCCTAGGCATTTTCATTTTTGTTCCAATCTTTGAGACACAACTCTAATCATTTTCTTTATTACAAATCTTAAAATCCTTTTAAATTATTCCACTTTTATTACAAAATACTAGGTAAGATCATAAACCCGTAAAGTATTCAAACATTTGCTTCGACTCCAAATTTAAATCTTTGAAATCACTTATAGACATTTCACTTTCAAAATCTAGGCAGAACTCAAAGCTATTAAGCATTTAATATATGTTTTATTCTCAATTTTCATCATGATTTTAAGCCTACACTCAATTATTTCTTCTCAAACTTTTGTAATTTTGCATAATTTTTTAGAACTTAGATAACTGCTTAGGCATGTAAAATAAGATTTCTAACATCTTCCATACTTTAATATTCGAACCCTAAACTAAGCACTTTGATTTGGGACTTTTTTAAATTCCTTTTCATTATGTTCGGTTTATCTTTCCTTAATAAGGTAGAGTGACTACTCCATTAATCAAATTTTAATATTTAGTCTCAATTATGTGAAGGGCCTCCAAAACATAAGGACATCTTTGGAAACTCCACAAGAAAATAGATCAAGCCAGTTTTAAGTCTTAGACTTTGCATTTTGGAAAGTATTGATCAACCTTTTAATTATTAATTTTGTAATCAATTGTATTTGATTTATATAATCACATGACCCTGTATTTATTTTCACACATGTATCACGTCCAATATTTTGGGGAATTCAATAGAATTAGATTTTCGTCAAACATTAATTCCAATGGTTTATTTTATTTGAATTGTATGTGTTCTACAAAATTCATACTCGTGCAAAAATTAATAGGCTTATGAATTATGATTTTTGGTGTTCATGAACACATGCAACTAATTCAAAATTAAATTATGGATGTATTTTTATAATTGGATGCCTCACATGCGTGAGTTTGTCGTATAATTGAATGTTATTGTTCCATGATTTTCAAAAATATAAAAGAGTGAAGTTATACAACCGAGTGATACAGTGACACATAATAGAGTCGCTTTTTGTTGCCTTGTAGAGCATGATCCAAGACAACATCTAGGCATGCACTAATATGTTGGTGAGAGCAAATTAGTTGGCACTAGAATGGAGTGTGTAACATATCCTTTTCTTTGGGTGCATCATCTGGAATCAATTCCAAATATGTATGGGTCAGCTGTCTAAGGTAAAGTAACTAATGCCTACCGTAAGCATGAATACAAATTAACTCATTATATATTACATTAAATATGCTTACTTTGTATCAGACATTAACTAACTTGTTTTCTAAATAAATAGTTCAAAAAGGTTGGTAATACCATTCAGGCACGACAATCTGTACTCTGAGAGCTAATGGCATCATCTGCTAATAATTTGCTCCAAATGTTTTATTCTCATACAACAATGTTGAAAATAATGTCCATATTTTCTTGTTATTTTTTATTTGAAGACAATTTTTTAAATCACGTTTACAGTCCTTTGCATATCCTAATTAGGCTTGATCCAATGCAACATCTTAACTTCACGTAGAATTTCAAAGAAAACTCTTTCTCTTTACTATCAGAATAGCAGTGGGAAGAAGATTCAAATGGCCTCTCCTGAAAGAAAAGCATAAATAAAGGAGAAAGCATAAATGATGGCATGTAAAGTAGATGGAGATGATGAAACAGAGTTAGAATATACATGGAGAAAGGTACGGCAGAAAGTAAAAGTTGCTATACAAGTATTCTCGATTTGGATGCCCATTCTTTGCTCATGAAAGCCGAACAATAAGAATTACCAGCTTTGGCCCTATTATGGCTGGGCCGTTTACACTTCTTAACGTTGAAAAGAAAATTGTAACTTTGTCCTGATTGAACATGATAAAATATTAATTTCGCACGCTTAATTGGCGGTTCCTGTTCTCCACTGATCAAGCACGAAAAAGGATAAGAAGTAAATGGTCTTCTTTACAGCAATACACCACTAGACAAGAAAAGAAGCATTTGAAACGTAAAGTAGATCAAAAACTTTTTGAAGAGCCATACACACACTTGTAGATGCTGAAGTCGCCTCCGAAGTCCCATGCCTCTATTAATTCGGCTCTGTTCTTTGCTGTAAACTTCCAAATGTAGAGCAAAGTTTTGTGTCGATTTTTTGTGAAATTAAAAGGTTATAAACTGCTTCTTTCAAATTTATGCCAGTGTAGCTAGGATGGGTCGTGTCAATAATCCACAATGCCCTAGAGGAAGATGGTGTTTCATGCTCTTGAAAACGGTGGTCGTATGGTTGAGCATGTTCGCTGAAGTTAATGCAGACGATCAAATGGCAGATCCTGCTGTCGGTCCACTATGCGTAAGTGATTGTGCTACATGTCCAGTCATATGCTCAACCCCTCCTCCATCAGTTCAGTCATATCCTCCGCCATCTCACCACTACTACTCTCCACCACCTCATTCTTACTATTATTCTCCTCCACTGCGGTCTCCGTCACGGTCACCACCATCACAATCACCACCACCACCACCACCACTACCGTCCCCTCATCTTTCGCCGCCAGCACCTTCATGGTACTCATCTCCTGTTATTTATTATAACCCACCACCAGGAGGTAATAAAGCACCGCCTACGACGGGGACTCCGGGACAAGGACAACGTGGATATCCTTATCCTTATTATTACTTTTATGCCTCGAAGGCCAACTCACTCTCTCTTCACACTTCTCTTTTATACTTTTTGTTGCTGTTCTTGCACGTTGTTTACTTCCAGATCTGTTGCCGATGAGTTGTTTTCTTGTTCTATTTGTTCAAGGTAATGGATGGCTAAATGCCTTAAACGTTGTGTACGCGATTGTATATATTGAAGGGGGTCCAACGTCGATTGCAACCGTGTGGTAAATTATCAAGGTTAATGTAATCTCATTGTTTTTACAACTATAAAGATTCTAATACAACTTTAGTTTGAATTTATTTCATTAACAATGGTAATTAGACATCAAATATTATATGGAAAATCATAGCTCATTACCTTACCAATCATATGTTCATTACAATTTGAGCACTATTCTTTTTACCAAAGAAGGGGGGAAAAGAATAATCCTTTGCTTTTTGATAGATCGGAAAACTAAAACCTTAATCCTTATTGCATCAGAATAATTGCTTGCATCTATGTGGCCTAATGGTCTTTTCATAAGATCCCAAAAAGCAGCCTAAACTAAGTGTAACTAAATAGTAATATATTTCCTAATATTTTAATTTACAAATATCTAAGCCTCACCAAAACGAAGTGTAATTAAATATTAATATATTTTACAAATATCTAAGCCTCACCAAAATGAAGTTTGTCAAGTTTCTAAAATTATTTATATCTTCAATTACATTTCTTAAGCAATAAGGACTTCCGTCATCAACCCATGTGAGCTAGGCTTAGGAATAACTGTGTTAAATGAATCTCATTTTCTGACGTATTTAGTTTTGTTTTCCGTACATGTCTAATAAAAAATTGATACGAATACGTTTGGTCTCAAGCTTATAATATTTAAACCGTGTAAACTCGAACTCATAAGCCAAAATCTGTTTTTTTTATATATATAATTACCATCTTCATAACAAATTAATACATTTCAATCATTTTTCTAAATCAATTATTCTTAAATTTATCTTCCAACCAAATTATTAGAATTTGAAGTTCTACATTAGCATGTGTGGATTAAGATGAATTAATCAACTCTTAGAGTTTAAAAAAAAAACTATGTTTGATAAAAAGCAGCAATTGAAAATTTGAACCAGATGGACCAAATTACACCATTAACTTATAACTTGTTAGTTATCAATTAGCTTTTTTATATAACATATCTCTTATAAAATTGATTGGGTAATTCATAAAACAATCGACTGTCGGATTAGTTTTGTCATGCCTTGAACTCAATTCAATTAGATTGGACTTCTATCGGCCGAACACTTACTAGTAAGGCTTAATCTCTCAAGCCTAACCGTAGAAATTCATAAAATTTAAAAATAATTCAATAAACATATTCCTCTCTTTATGTAGAAAGTTTAACAAATCCAACATTATGAAATTACTCTCAAAACTCGTCTAGATTCTTGTGCTTTCGCTGTGTACTCTAATTCTTGAAAAATACACAAAGCCGGGTAATATACATAATACATCAATTAGGTTTTATAGTAAAATAAATATAACGATACGCTCATTATATTCTATATGCTATAAGTATGCATAAATTTGCCTAAATCTCTCAACCAGTTTCTTAAGAATAACTATCAAATAAAGATTCCATAAGAACTTAACACTTACAAATAATTATATAAATGTAACACAAGTAATGGTAAGTAACCAAATGATTCTCTATTCATACCAAATTTAGGCATCGACTAATTTGATCTAGTCCCATATATCGTGCTTAGGCGACATAATGGTACATGTCCCGTTCAAGATAAATTGTTTTGCTGTAAGTGAATCTTATTTTTGTTTGATTCGAGGCTATAAAAGGACAGTAGATGTGTATGTTTGTGAGGTATGATGAGGAAGTTTAATTGGTGTTTGCAGACACCCAAAATCATAAGTCGTAAGCCTACGAATCTCTGTATGTCTATATATTATACAAAGCACACGCAATTTACATAAACTCAATCTTTAGAATTAACGAAAAAAAGAACATTAATTTCACTGATTGCTCCAAATCAAGCTCTCCACAAATCTGTCTAAAACTAAAACTCAAGGTTTGCAAAATTTTAATAAACACCCATTAAGTCATTAAATATGCATAAATAACAAAACAAAATAAACCTAGAATATCTTAGGTTGCTAGATTTATGAGTTTGGAAATGAATCAATGGCTACGAAATGAATGAATACAATCTGTTAGTTTTATATTATGATTATATGACATATCTCACTTTCGGTGAATCATCCATACTCCTCAAATATTAGATAAATGAGTTTCGTTCTTAGGTCTAAGTAAGTGTCACCGGTGCAACAAAGGTTGACAAGAGTTGTCATAGGCGTGACCCCTCTCATCACACCTATGACATATATCTTCTTTTTTTAATTAAATATAATTAATTAATTAATTAATCAAAATATAATTAATTAATTATTTAAAATATACTTAATAACAATATAATTAATTAATTAATTAATTAATTACAATATAGTTAATTAATTATATTATTCTCCTTTTTAGCAATTAAATATAATTAATTAAAATATAGTAACATTCGATTTAAAAATTTAAGAAAATTTTATTTCTCAATATTTTTAACAAACCAATCATTATCAATAGTAATGGTAATTATTCATTCCTCTTAACCAACTATTATAATTATAATAATTATATTAATTCTCATACCTTACTATATTCATTTCTATTCTTATTATTATTCTCTTATATGAACCAACCGCCTTCTTAGATAACATAGACTTCTCACTTTCCTATAAAAGGTATCGTAAATCATTCTTTTTTTGGAAAGATTTTTCACGTTATACAGATCTTATGGATGTTGATTTAACTTACTAGAATGACCTCTCTTTCTTATATTATATGTCTTTTCATCCTTACTTAATTTCTCATAAAACAATGACTAAATTTGTTAAAATTAACTCTAAAAACACAATTTTGACACATTAGTTGACTAGTATAAGATACTAGTAGAAAAGTGTCGGGTATTAGGAGCACTGATTGGCTCATATGTGACTAATATCCCCACAAATCCATAGTAGATACTTAAACCCAAATTTCTCCTAGATTAATTTACTAATATGGTGCATTGGTCCATCGATAAGCTCAAATTAATGCTAAATTTAATTTTGTTAATCATGAAGAATTGTCTTATCTTTGTATGGCCTCTTAAATTACTTCAATATAGTCTTTTTGTTAAACTTTATATCTAAAATATCAAAGTTTTCAATGTTGGCAACATAATGAACCTACACTCTTCTTTAACCAAGATCTTTTATCTGAGTTTGATGTCTCCTCCCGATGCTTCTTACAAATTCTATATAGTCCTCTTAGCTTATCATCACTTTTTGAATCATCTCAACTGAATATTTTTTGTCCAAAGTTATACTTGAAGCTTTAAAAAGTGTTCAGTGGTGAAAATAAATAAAAATAACATGCTTTTCTACCAAAATTTTTCTTCTTCCTTAAATGCTATCACCATAATTAGTTGATCCTACACTTTCTATTCATCAGATATCAATATATAACTTAATTAATCAATATCAGAAAAATATTCTTAAGGAGTTTAATCATATCAACTCATAATATTATGAGCTCAAAATTTTAGGTCTCACATTCTCTTTCCCTTAAAATAATTTTTGTCCCCAAAATATAACTCACCTAGAACTTTTAATACTATTAGTTTTCAAAGGATAAGCCACTTGTCTTTTCATGTTTAATGTATGTAAGATAATAAAACTCAAGTTTAAAGTCATATCCTATTGAGTAAATTAAGTGACAAAATTGACTCACTCATTCTACTCCCAATCATCTCTCTATAATCTAGGATCATAATTTACCTTAAGCTCTATTAAAATTATGTGATGCCTTGAACCTAAGCTAACTAGACTAGGCATGTACTAGATTGCCACCTAATGTTAAGGTTAAATTTCAAGCCTTATCATTGGTCTAATACTTATAACTTTTTAAGATGTAAAATTTATAAAAAATAATTTAATGGACATAATCCTCTATCTATGTAGAAAGCTTCATAAATCCAGCTTTACAAAACCATGCTCAAAACCCTAGGTCCTTATATCCTTGTATTGCGTACTCTAGTTCTTGAAAAATACACAAATTTAAGTGCTAGAAACTAGAAAATCATAATTACTCTAGTGTAAGAAGATTACGTCAAATGGAGTCTCTCTCTAACCTTTTATCTTATCCTAGGCATCCTTCCGTAGAGGCCATAACATCCATATGATTGTTCTGATTGTAATTAAGTTGTTTCACTTTGTTCAATCCTTTAGTTGTCTTGCTCCCCCTTTTTGATAACCTCGCTCAATTGTCTACTCATTCTCAATTTTTGACTCGACTATCCTCTATTCTAGCAACTAAACTACACAAGTAGTTTGGGAAATTTTGACCTATACGAATGTCAATTTTGGCCCAATCTAGCCCTATTTTGTCCCGGGTTGATTAGACCACGAGTAGGCCACGGGTCAAAATTGTTTGTCCTAACTGGGCCATAAGATGAGGTCAAGCTAATTGTGAACAAGCTGGGTGGCTCGTGGCTTGACTGTAACGTCAATAAAGATGTCGTTTTATCAAAAACAACATCAGTTTTTAATTTTTATAAAAAATACCAGTTTGCTCGTGGCCCATCTGGTTACAGGCTGGGCTAGGGGCCACCTAACCTGTTGGTCAGGCCAAGCCTGACCAAGAGATGCCAAGCTCGACCCATCCCATTGACATCCATATTCACCTAAAGTCTTCTAGCCTTCACATTATTTCCTTTTCTAGAAATATACTTTTAAACCTTTACTTGTCCCATTCTACTTTTTTCCTTCTCGTACATTACAACTACTAGAACTGTAGAGACAATTATAGAAAAACTTCATCTAATTACTTTTTTACTCCTCCCTGTAGTTGTGACAAGGATGGGAGAAACATCAGACACAAAATTAAGGTAGACTTGGAGACTAAAAAGCTCTCAACCATTTTATATGCATATGAATTAGAACATATTTATAGGGGAAGCATTAGATACTACACTACATTATTAACCCTAAGTAACCTAAAAGATTAGACCGTTGTCACACTAGATTTGAAAGTCTTGAAATAGGAAGAAAAGACTTAGAACACCAAACTAATTGGGTTCTTCCTTGATAGAATACTACTCATCCAAGTTGTTAATAGCTGCTCACAAAAGGTGTGGAAGGGTAAAGGACTATAAAAGGTATTGATTTTAGAGGACAATCATGTTTTGTTTAAGATCATGAAAAAAGTTAAAGCTAGAGGAGTAGTATAGGTTGGTCCATGACATATATATAATCTCCCTTTGTTCTTATAAGAATGGAGGCTAAGAATTTGCTTGTAAAAGATCAAATATGAGAACATAGTATTATAAATGAATGTCTATGGTGTACCATTAAAGTATTAGTCCATTAAGGGGTTGAAATCTCTAGATAGCTATATTTGGAAACACTTATGTATGAATGAGATTGCAACTAAAAGGAAGAAAATTGGTTTCACCAATATTTATGATAATATGGAATAGGAAGAAATGCTTATTAAAACAATACCATTGTTAAGACTTGGTGAGGATGAGAAGTTGATTGAGTATTCTATGATGTCATCCTACCACTAGAAACCATCATTAAAAGAAAAGGGGAATAGTTGAAGGCTATTGGAAGGAGGTTTGTTATAGGTGTCTATAAGTGACAGTTGTAGATTGCATCGTGTTTTATTAGGTAGTTTGGTGTGTTTTTAGTTGTTAATTTGATTATTTAGTATATGTTTAGGTTAGAATTGCGTTAGTTTGTTAAATATTTGTATTTTACGTGTTTTATAGGTTAGAGCATGCTTTTGAGTTTCATTATTGTATCTTTGAGGTGCCTTGATAAGTTTGCTATTGTTTCAGGATCAATATTGAAGAACGGAGGAGTCTCAAAGGGAACCTAGGCCATAACACAAGCCCACGATCGTGGCAGATCATCATAGAGAGCTTACTAAAGTTCCACGATCATGGCCAGTGTTCACTCAAGGTTACATGTGCTAAGTTTTACTAATTATAACCTTAGTAATCACCGCAAGTGCACAGTTCGTGCTTGGAGTACACGATTGTGTCCTGACTTGATGCTCTCAATCACGACCATTGCCAATTGTGCATGATCATGGCCTAGCTACTTTCTCTCTTCCTTTTCTGTCACGATTGTGGCCTATGCGCATAATCGTGGCCTATGTTCTTTAGCCCAAAACTCTTTAAATCTCCACTGCTCTTCCCTGTTTACCCTGTAACACTAGCACACACATCAAGGTACCTAAAAAATATACAATTTAAGCTTAAGAATTCCAACTAACCCATAAAAACACTTAATTACACAAAATAACCTAATTAAACCCTAAATTCATACTTAACACTCAATTTAACACTAAATGCATAACAAATTAAACCCTAAAACATCATGCAAAACATAACTATCAACATCCCCACATTTAAACGTTTGCTTGTCCTCAAGCAAACAAAATAACAAATGCATAACAAAATAAACAAACAGTGCAATAATGTGACAATGGCTTTAATCTTCATGAAATAAGTTTAATCTTGGACACAACTATTCGAATTATGACAAATCATTAACAAACAAAATAAGTTGTTTTGGGCTTTGAACTAAATATATAGCTAAATCAATACCTAAATGTTAACTTAATTACCCTTTTCAATTGTATACAGACATTAATAATTTTTTGGTCCCTTAGTTTTTGTAACTATTCCTAAGTATAATTCCATGAAAATTCAAGCTTGTTACAAGTCCGGTAGGTTTTCATTTAAAACACAAATTTTTCTTTTTTAGATTTTTTTAAATAAGGACTGAGCCTTTTGCTCGGAGGCAAACATTTGTGATGAATGTCGATCCGGCTACTCAACTAAGTTATTTATTAAAAACTTGGTTGAAACATCATTATAGCCTTTTTACTCAAAGGCACACATTTGTGATGCATGTCAATTCGGTTACTCAGCTATTATCACGTTTTCAACTAGTTACTAGCTTTATTCATAACTCGAAGGCTAGCGGAATAATGATTTATTAGACATCTTATTATTTTTCTTTTTTTTGAATTTATTACCTACCTTGTTCCTCTTAGCTATTTCTTTACATGAAAAATACTAGTTAAGCTACTTAAGCTAAAAGACCTTAAATTATGAATGAATGTAACAATCTAAAGGGTGCTAAATTTACCCTAAGTCCTAATTAAGCTGTATATTTATCCAAAGACCCCCTTATTCACTAATTTCATAGGCTAATGATTGTTCACAACCTAATAGACTATGTCCAAAATTAAAAGAATTTCACTCAATTTAAACCATTGACACATTCATGCACTTCACACCATCTAATCTAACACTATCATAAGGTATGCAAAATCACATACGAATGCAAAAACACATATTCTCTCCCTATACTTGAATACCACATTGTCCTTATTGTGAGAAGCAGCATACACAAGCATATAAATGGAAAGGAAAGACAGAATTAAAGTAAACAAGGAACAAATAAAATAGAAAATGAAAATAAAAAAATAAACTGAAACAACCTAGAACTAAAGGCTAATTAAAGGAAGAAAATTAAAAGAAACAACTGGGTCAGAAATAAATCCTATGAAGATGGAGGTAGTGATGGCAATAGTATTAAGACCAGATCTACTTGACATTGAGAGCGTTTCCTATCTTATCAGTGATTCAAGAGAGCAAAAGATTTAGCAATCCAAACCATTCCAAATCATTTAAAACTTATTTAAGACTTTAAAACAAACCTAACTACAAAAAAATTTAAACCTAACTACTAAACATGCTAATTTATGGTCATTAGCTTGACCTTTATCCTTTATAACTCAGCCAGGGTCAATTTTGAGTGGCTTGCTTCACGCCCCCCTCCCCCTTCTCATTCAATATTAGTTTTGTAGCCTATGAGTAAACCATAAATTGCAAAATAATCAAAAGGACAGTGTGGATAACATTATGGAAATCAAGTAAGCTTAATAAGGTCCTTTTTTCGGATAAACTATTAACATAATAGGGAATAACAAACCTCTCTAAATCTATAATTGAATTTAATAGTTTGTTCTGTATGAAGGTGAGTTGCTCCCTTTCTTCCATGATCACCTTCATCTCATCTACTTCTTCTGCTTCACGAATAGAGATTTCCAAAACTTCTTCACACTCGGTGTCTATCGTCATCTATTCTTCATTCTCTTGCTCTTTAGAAGATTCAAACACATCAATTATTTTAAAGGAGTTACTAATCCTCAGATTTTTAAATACGTCATTCATGTGGAATGTCTCTTCTTCATTATCAATCCAAAAGATGGGGGTTTTTTGCATGAACATCTACCCAAGATTTTTTGATGTTCAAGCATGGTGCACTAAGATTTGGTAGATAGTATGAGGGGTTTCTGATAGGCTCTGCAAGTGCACAGGTTTAGTTGAAACAATCAAGTGTCGATCCACAAGGACTAGGTCAAATTACTAAATTCACACCTCCTAAATTTGCTAAGCAATCAGTT
>JAOSBO010000008.1:39491318-39509217 GCA_027563915.1 Erythroxylum rotundifolium | reverse complement strand
ATTTTCTCACCAATTTCTTTCTCATTTAAATTCATTTTAATATTTCTATTTTTCATCAAAAATTCGGGGTCCAACATTTTCACTAAATTCTCATATTTTAATCTGATATCTCCTTTTGATTTCTTCTTATGAAATGTACATATTTGTAACTTCTTGAATTATCTTAACCTAATTTTTCTATAATAAATTATCCTCAAAATAGTGAATAGTATCTAGCAGTGAAAACAACCTAAAGTAATATTCATTTTTACTAAAATTTGCTTCTTCTTAAGTGGTATTACCATAATTAATTGATCCTACGCTTTATAAACATTCAATATTAATCTTAAATTTCATCAACTAACATTAAAAAATATTCCAAAGGTATTTGATTCCATCAAATCATAAATTTTCAAACTTAAAATGTTGTCTCACACAAGTTTTGTTTGACTATTTTTAGATTGTTGTTTGATATTGCTAAATTCTATAATATATTGTTAGAATTAAGTGTGTTTCATAGATTTGATTGTTATACATGAGTTCTTGCAAACTAGAGTTTGATTTCTCTCCAAAATAGACATTTTGATGATTATGCTAAAATTATGATGTTTTAAGATATTTGAGTTAAAACTATTGCAGTAGTGAGTGAACCTCTTCCTTAAGGTTTGATTTATTTTTTTAGCATATTCATTTTTATACTCCTAAATTTCATGAGAATTACAATGTAAATGAATTTTATGATATTATCAAGGTCATATATTTTTACGTTCATTTTCTACCACTTAAATTTTCTCTATCATAAAATATTGTTCACAACTTAAGGTAAGTGAACCTATCATTTGATAATAATACTATAGTGAACATAGTATTGCTCCTATGAGGAAGTAGTACGTATTAATAACCCCTCTTAGTATTACATAGTCAATTGATAAAATTAAGGTTTTGATGGTAGGAAAATAAAACAAAAACTATACTTGGTAGAGTAAAGAGTAAACAATAACTAGTGAAGGAATGAAGTATGTAATTAAGTGAAAAAAGCAAACAAAAATGTTATTTATATAAAACATTCTACTAGTATCGTCTTATATGTCAAAATTTAAATAAAATATAATGGATTTATGTATCCTACAAACTAATAAGATTTTCTAAGCCCTTAAATTATACTTTCTTGAGCAACAATGATCTACTTTCTAGTTGGTTAACCCATATATCAGCCAAACTAGCAATCTTTTGAATCTATTCAAAATTGTGAAATCCTAGGAAAGGTTTTACTCTAACACTAAGAAGATCTCGTAGGTCTCTCTCAGGAACCCTATTTACCCCCTCTACCTAAGCCCAGATCCACTCACTAGTGGAATCTCTTGAGTCATCCATAGGTAAGTTATACCTAGATTTTAACGTTAGAATAATTAAATCTTATATGAAGATTAACAAAAGATAGCTTGTAGATAAATCATAATTCATAAATCAAAATAAATAAATCTATAAAAGAATGATCACTAGTGTTCCCTTTTATATAGATATATGAAACATTCAGCCACTTATAAACCAAAAAAAAACACAATAAACAAATAAAAGAAAAGAAAATGGAGAAATTTCTACTGTTTCTCTTAATATTTTGATGCAATCTTTGATTCATTAGGATAATTTAAGCTTTTTTATCTTGAAATTTTTGTTTGTATTCTTCTATTAAGTTTTTTCCCCTCTCATAGTGGCTAGCCATAGGTTTCCTCAATTAGGTTTTTTTCCTATTTATAATTTGCCTCTTTATAAAGAAATAGTCTAGTGTATAATCATTGCCTAAACTTTAGCTCTCAAGAACTAACAAAACTCAAAATGTAAAAGTTGTAGATCTCTCTTTTAGCTTTACATATCCTCTTAAATAACCTCAATTAGAGTTTTGATGAGAAAATTATGACAAATTTTCTATGTAATACTTATGATGTCATATAAATCTTCCTATAGGAGACACAGGGGCTAGCAAACACAAAACTTAGGTCATAGAACTTCTTATTTCCTTTAGGGATGATACACATCCTCTACCATAGTATGTATCTAAATCATAGATCTATTTATTTTTGTTATATTTGGAACACGGTATGTCGTATAGTTATGGCTTAGGGTTCCTCTCTAAATTTTATGTAATGCCATATGGTCTCTCCCCATAACAAGTTCTAGCCCATATCTCTTCTTATACTTGCTCCATAATGGACACGAACTGGTATATGGGCATGGGTTTGATTGTTTTTAAGTAAAATTTTTTATTTTCCTTTTTTAATACTTTTAATCCTCTCTAAGTTGTGATAAATCTCACCCCTAAGAAACATCTTCAATAATGACCTTAAATATTAACCAAACCATTCAAATCATCGTAATATATATATGCAATCGACGAAAAAAATATCGAAATGTAGATATATTTTCATGCTTATAATACCCTCATATTTAACTTTTTGATTGTTCTCAACTAAATCTATCTTAAAAGGTATTAGCTTAGGTAAATTAGCTTGTAGAAAAGTTTAACAATTTAATCAAAGAGGCTAAGTATCACCATTATTAGTTCAATCTTCCCATTTATAAACCATATAAATCTCTAGGCAATACTCCAACTTATAATTCAACTTCAACCTAACTAAATAATCCTTCAAATTTAATCCAATTTAAATAACTCCAGCTTATATACAAATTATGCTTTAATTAAAAGCTTTTTTTTAATCCTACAAAGAGCATGATTAGATTGACCGAAACATCATCCAAAATTTTTATACAAGGGTAAGCACCTTGTCATGAATAACCCCATTAGTCATTTAAGTCTCAATGATAGCTAGTTACTAGCATTACTGATATCTTCGACTTATTAGTTATATCAAAATTAATGGAGTAGAATCATATGTTCTCTCTTTTTTATGCATTCTTTTACTAGTTAACAATCATAATAGACTAATTAGCCACTCATAAACATAAAATAAAAGGACTTAAAATAAGTCAACATTATAGATTTAGCTCATCATTTGATTTGAGTGTCATTCTCAAGACTATTCAATGAAGTTTTGAATAAACTCCTCATCAATGTTCATATATGTAATTCTGATGCAATAAATTCACATAAAAACACCATTTGATATAGACAAACTCAATTTCCTCAACTTTTTAAATACATCAGTCCCTAATCTCCATAAATATTCATTGCTAAGCTCAATGCACACTCCCTCATATTTGAGTTGTACACTATAGTTAATTCATGTTTATATAGCAAAAAAATAAAAAAATTACATAAAATATGGAGAAAGATGAAGCTACTAAGATTAAGAAAGCTTCTTTAGGATTTATTTTTTAATGTTGCTTTCTTTTGTTTGAATTTTTGTTATCATGATCAAGAACCTATACAAAAAATAAACAAACAATAAAAAAATATGAAGTAAAAAATATATAAATTAAAACACAATAAACATGCAAAACTAAATTAAAAATATCTAGTAATGAAGAATCCCATTTTAAAAGGAAAATAAAGTAGATAAAAGTAAAGAATTGCTTTCCTCCCAATAGAAGCTTCTTTCACTATAAGAAAAATTAGTTTTAGCGATGGAAATTCCTTAAAGAAAATGTAGATTTTTTGTCGAGAAACAAATTTGGTGACAAAAATTTTCGATGGAAAGAGTCTAGTAGAAATGGTCGTAGGTAAAATGTCCCAACATAATTATAGTTTTTGTCGGGAAATATACTGACAAAATTATAGTATTCCATCGATAAAGTTCCCAATGGAATTACAAATTCTATAGCTAAGTCTCCTGACAAAAAAAGTAATCCCATTGGTTAAGTTCCCAACAGAAATTAAATATCCGTTGGGAAATTTTACTCATGAAATTATAATTTTCGTAGGTAATTTTAGCATTGGAAAAGCAATATTCATCAGTAAATTTACCGACGATATGTTTTGTTCCATTGGTAGTGTACCTATGGAATACATCATGTCATCGGTAATTTACCTATAGTTGGTAATTTATTACAGAATATTGTAACTCTATCAAGAAATTTACCTACGGAGTTAACAATTTTCACTTCCTACCCAAATTTTTTATTGATAATCTTTTTTTTTACATTTAGTTTCTTTAAATAATATAATCTTAATTCATAATATAATATAAAAATTATGCTGATTTGTTATATAATATAAAAATTTTAATGTACAACAATAAGTATCTTGTAAATAACTATAAATTAAAAATTCATTAAAAAACTTAAGAGTAGCAAAACATTAATGGCATGTTTCATTCCATCGGTAATGTACCTATGGAATAAATCATTTGATCAATAATTTACCTACAGTTGGTAATTTACTACATAATACTGTAACTCTATCAGGAAATTTACTTATGAAGCTAACAATTTTCACTTCTTACCCAAATTTTTTGTTGATAATCCATTGATTTTTTTCTACATTTAGTTTCTTCAAATAATATAATCTTAATTCATAATATAATGTAAAAATTATGCTGATTTGTTATATAATATAAAAATTTTAATGTACAATAATAAGTATCTTGGAAATAACTATGAATTATGAATTCATAGAAAAACTTAAGAGTAGCAAAACATTATATACAATCACTTAAATATTGAAAACATTATAATCTAAGCTATGTAGTTGGTGAAGGTGGATGATTTGACTGCTACGATGAGGTGCTTTCCCTCCCTTTCAACTTATCCATCTCATTACGGAGCTAGGTTATATACTCCATTGATTGTCACAATTGAGTTGTCAGCATTGCCACTATGCTCTCAAGCTGAACAAATCTCTCATTGGATGCAGACCGTTTAGTAGATACATTTGTATTAGACTTAAGCCAAAAATCCTTCTACGACAGTCCCTACCACCAACTGAATCAAGATTTGTCTGACTCTCATTAACTATTTTTTAGTTCTGAGACGGTCGATCAATGCTTTCTTATATTTGGTCATATCATTATAATTGCTTATGTTAGCTAGTGATAATTGTTAACTGTTGAGTAAGTTTTATCTAATGTAAAACCCCCAATATCTGCAAGTATACGGATCATAACTTGTAGTATCAAAGGTGTCGATCTTACGAGGAAATAATTAAAACTTAATGAAACTAACTTTGAGTAAGGACATAAAAGATGAATAAAAAGAAATAATAACAGAAAATTCAAACAATTAAATAATCAAATAATAAATGAACTACCACAAATATGTGAGGAAAATCAAGAATGAAGCTTAGGATTCATTATATTGTTCTTTTGCTCTGTAACCGTTATTGATTCAATTATGAGTTGATTCTAGACCTTCTAAGGGATTGAACACTCTTTCTCAAGGCCTAATCAATTAGCCCTAATTGATTCACCCTAGTTCTTTGGTTCATCCTCAGCCTACACCCTAATTAAGCATATTTCAACGATTTGTTTTTCTCAAACCTCTCCAAGAAATTATTAATCGTGGGTAATAATTAACCTAAGTTATCCCTTAGGTTTTGTTTAATCAAGATACGATCATTAATTAAACCTAACCATTGAATAACCTAAGATACGATCTTTATATTTAATTAGGCAATAGCATTACGAATTAGGAAAACTGATTAATCAAGGAAACAACCACATACGATGTGTCATTTAACCTAGGTCATGTTATCCCTAATGATTACAAATCATTAGCTGCTATACATGAATTTCAACATAACAATTATGAATTATATCGAAATTCTAGCAATGGATATGGAATCAAACGATTCAATGAACGCATTAAAATTATCATCTTTCAATACCCAATAAGTTCATACAAAAATAATCGTACAATAATGAAAATCCAATTATCCATACACAAAACCCAAATAAACTGACTTAAGATAACACAATCAACTTCTAGTGAGAGAAAGAAACAACAAAAATAAGAAAATACACTTAACCCAGGTCGTCGGTGTCGATATTACCTCTGAATCAGTGTCAGGACATTTAGCACTACATGAGTCTCTCCCGAAAAAAGGCTTCAGCCCCTATACTTGTAACCCTACTGAAAACCCCACAATTCTCCTTCACTTCCTAAGCTTCTTATTCCTATCAACTGTTCATCGAAGTGACAAATAAACATTTGTCCCACTCCACTATTTGCTCTTCTTCTCTTCTCTGTTGCCTCTCTACTCTTCTCTCACTGTAGCTCCAATGTGTATTAATAGGATGAATAAAGTCTAGGGGTTTTTCTTCCCAGATCACTATTCATCTAACACTTCCTCAGCTCTCCAAATGTAGCCCTTATCTGCATTTAACACAGAAACATCAATACACAGAGTGCATATTGATGTTCCTATTGTTGTTTTATTCATTCAACTTTTATCAAATGCATATTTTGTTTTAGTTTTTTTTCTTCTTGTCTTTTAGTTTTCTTCTTCTTCCTCTACGAAGGCAAGTGAAAATTAGTCTTCATTATTGCAGTGGTTTGTCTTACTTTAATTTCTTTGTTTCCAAATTGTACCTAAAATCATATATGAATTAAAGTGAGTATCTTATGCATTTTTGTATATTAATCGCCATGTGGAAATAATTAAATGTATCAATAATTACAAAGATATAAAGACCCTATGTAACCTTACTGCTTCATTCATAATATCTCCAAGCTATTTGATCTAGTGTATTATTCTCTCTCACAAGGAAGAAATGAACCGATTTTGTTAATTGGTCAATAATGACCTATATGGCATCATATTGCCTTGGAGTCTTCGGCAAACCCATATTAAAATCCATAATGATCCTCTCCCATTTCCACTCCTGAATAGACAATGATTGTAACTTCCTAACCAAAGTTTGATCCTCTGCTTTAATCTATTGACATGTAAAACATTTAGCAACATCCTCAGCCACTTGCTTTTTCATCCATGGCCATTAGCAATGCTGTTTCAATGTATTGTACATCTTAGTAGTACCAGGATGTATAATGTAGGTTGCAATAAATGCTTCCTCCAAAATCTCCTTTCTCAATTCATCCACATTAGGTACACACAATTTCTCTTTCAACCACAATGTATCATTCCTCAATTCAAACTCAGAATTTGGATTCATTTTCAACTTCTCAATAAGCTTCAATACTTTTGAATCCTTACTTTGGGTTTTTCTGGTCCTTTCATGTAACATTGGTCTAAGCTTCAACGTAGCTAACAATACTTCATTCTATCCTGAATTTATCTCAACATTCAATGCTCTCCATTATACTAAGTTTGGTAACCTAGATAATTCAATTTTTTACTTAATGCATCAGCTTCAACATTAGCTTTACTAGGATAGTACTCGATCATGCAACTATATTCTTTTAATAATTCAATCCATCGCCTTTATCTTTGTTAGGATCCGATCATGCATCTCATACATAATATATATCAAATATACGCAGCAGAAATGAAATGGAATGTTAAAAACCAAATCTACTCATGTATATAGATATAGTAAAATAAAAACATGAATTGTAACATGTTTACTTACCTTTCTGATGATCTCCTTCATTCTTTAATCTTCTCCATGTTGGGTTGTCATACAATGATGAATGCAAACTATCTCTAATGAAAATCCATACACAGACAAAAGGATGAAACCTCACTAGTAGATGGCTAGAATTCTTTCTTTGTGCTAGCAATGACAAGAACTCTTGAGAGAGTTAGAGAGAAAAAGTGTATGTATTAAGAAAGAGAACTTTTCCTTTTCATTTTTTTATTTTTTGCTTACATAAGATGCACAAAAATTATATCAATTTTCTGCACCATTTGGCCTTCCATAACCCCCATCACTAATGGAAAAATATGGGAAGTTAATGGTTACAAATAGCATGTATTAATGGAAGTTATGGGAAGTTATTGACCATGAATAACAGGCATTAATGGAAGCCAACAACACTTATTTATAATCCATTCCATGCAATGTTTTCTACCATGATCACATCGTGATCCAATATCGAAACACTATCTCATATCTTAAATCATCACTCACGATCATTTTACTATCCTTTGGATCTCTTATATATGTGACCTCCTTTATTGACTATTCAATTACCCCCGAATACCTCAAGTTGTAACCAATCACTTCCCTATGAGTATTGTAGCACCCCACTCCTGCAAAGACCCAAACCCGACATCGTGGGTAGTATCCGAGTCCGTGCCCTGCGGGGTGACGTGTTAAAGCACTCAATCATTCAGAAATCAATATAATTTTTTTTTAATCACAAACACAATATGTGAAAATTTATAACCAATTTAGGCCCACTTTTCTTCATAAACATTTCCAATCAACATAATGCAATCAACAAGGTAATCAATAGCCATTTGGGCCCTTCCACAAATACAATACACTTTAGTCATGATGCCTTTACATTACAACATAAATCATTTGTACAATAGTTTCAAAATATATAATTTTATACAAAATACGAAAAACAAAAATGTAGACATGAACTAATCCTGACCTCTATCTCTCACTTGCATGCAATATGTATACTCCCATTTGCATCACGGGGTATTCTTCTGAGCTCTGAAAAATATTTGCAAATTTTGGGTGACTTTTACGAACTCAATGAGGTAACCGTCATCAATGGTTCACTCAATTCATGCAACACATCAATTTCACATAACACATATTCACATTGGATCACCTATACTTAATCAATCATTTCACGTTGTGCATTTAACACTTTGTAATCATTCATATCATACATATGCAGTGTGTTTGAGACCTACTTTCCATTATTATTTCTGTTGTGACCGAATATCTTTTTTTTTATAGCCCATATCCCTTAGTGGATACTGCGCTGTATCAGATGATGTCCCATATCCCTTAGTGGATATCGGGTACATTCACAATCAAGCCTAAGGCTCTTATCACAATCTGAGCTTTAAGCTACTTTTTTGGTGGCTACTCCGGTCATAACTGCCTTTTCATGCATTCATGTGATGGAATGCATCAGTCACATATGATCAATTAGTCACTTTATTTCACTTTACACATTCACTTTCACATGTCATCGAACCTTAATCTGGCATTCAACATTAAGTTGATAATCACATTTTCATTTACATGCAAATGCTCATTCAAAACACATTTATCATCAAATTATGTACACTTAGTTCATCTCATTCACATACAAGCAGCACTTCAATATACATTCCACATTCACAATCATTGGACCTTCTGTCTGGAATCAACAATCAAACACATTCCTTTCACATTCATTTATCATTCAAGTCGTACTTTAAGCAAGCAATAATTGAGAGAAACTGTCTAGGTTACTCACAGTATGCTCCAAATTATCATTTTCTTCCAAATTTTAGGAACACCTGAATGCGGACACTTGACCTTAGTTCTTCACCAAATAAAGAGATCTTTAGCTCAAATCGAAGTTTTTTTCTTCCTCTTCCTTTTTCTCTTCTTAGACAGCTTCAAAATCTTTTTTAAAGACTAAAAAGAATTAAACCATAATCCACTCTCTTCTTTTCTCTCAAACCATCAAATTCTCTTTCTCTTTCTCTCTCATTTTGTTTATTCTCTACTGGTTATCCTTCCATTTACGTTTTTTCTTGTTCATTTATAAACAAGACAATACTTCTTCTTCCAGTTATGCCCTTAATGATTGAGAATTGTCCCATTTGCCCTTCCATTTATCCTTATGTCTTTTATACTTAAGTGTCTTGCCAACAGTACCCTTGAACATTATAACATAACACTTTCTTCCAAAAAATTTCCCCCGTTGTCTTAAGTTTCTAATGACACCAAAATCATTCAATTCGGTTCAGTGATTTGAAAGATATACTTCAAACATTTTCGGACTGCTCTTGTCCAAATCAGTATACTATACACAACTTCTATCCGAAATTTAAACATTTTAGAAACCGAATTAGATTCCAATTTCTTCATACCATTTGTAGCTCCATGTCTCTAGTTTATCAAAAATCAGAAATCATCTCATTTGGAGCTCTACCGATCCAGAAATCAACAAAATACTGAAGTATGTTCAGTGGAATAACACCAGTTCATAGTATTTAAGAACACACACATTGTACCCATCCCACGTTTTTCACTCAATCTTTCTCACTTCATTTCAGATGGCTATGTATTTTGTTTTATATGTATAACAAGTTCTTACGAGTCCAATGGTTCAAGAATCAAGTCATTTGAGTATCTAGAGAAGAAGTTATAGCCAAAAGAATCAAACATGTTTTTTTCTTCAATCATACTGAACTTGTTTCAGGGAAACAGCCATAACTTTCTCTAGAAATATTTGATTAAGGTTTTCTTTAGATGGATTGAAAGAGGACTTCAAGATCTACAACTTTTATAAAGACACAAAGAAAAATTTTATCATTTGGACGGTCGAAAATGGAACAGAAGATAGGCTAGGCGAAAAAGCAGAAGAAGCAAAACAAAGAAGAAGATGACGTCATCACAGAAGAAGCAAAAACATAGAAGATACAGCTTCACTCTTGAACATCTTCCCTTATAACAACCATAAATTTCAGCTCCAATATCCAATATTCTCATACTATATACCATTGGAAAGATATAAAAAAAGATCTGAATAAATCCAGAATTGCCCTCGAATTCAGAACACAAATTTTTACGTTCATCCCCCAATGTACTGCACCCAGTTCTCAATTTCATGACAAATTTTGATATTCTTAAAGATAGAATTTAAATTCAATGTCTTCATAAGAAACGTATCCATATGTTTTTAGGTTAATCCAAACAAGGAATCGTCTTATTTGGATAACTAAAGAAAAAGTGATGGCTAACAGACCAAAGCACACTAAGTGCACATTTTCCAGAACAACCACCGCTTTTGTTTCCAAATCTTTCCTTATCACAACTCATACCAAGATCACTCTTACTACTCCCTCTACTTCTCATTTCCAATAAAAAAATCACATTTAAAAACAATCATATCTGGAAGTTGTCAATGAATGCATGTGCACTTATTTTTTTATGTGCAAAGATTCAAATTCACATGCATGTATGCTGACATGATGCTGGGCATGAAATGCAAACTTTTCTAGCTCTCACATTGCTATTCTCTCCATTATTGAAATCTGGGTTCTAACCCTTAATATGGGGATGGGATGTTACAAGTAACCCCTAAAAGACACCAATTAATGGAGTCAAAACACAGGATCAGTATCCAAGATATCCTTAAGCACCTTAAGTCAAAGGATACTAACACCATTACTATGGTGAGACTATGATTGGCACTGGAATAAAATATCCATATGATTGTCTCATAGTAGAATAATCTAACATACTTATTATCCTTATTAAACATTAACATGTTAACTCTAAACAAATCATGTCTATAGCTAAATATGTGCTAGTATATTCAGATTAATGATATCCCATCTCTTTAATGCTATGTCTAGGGAAAGTTTAGATATTAATATAATTATACATGATAAGAATCTCATTATCAAGGACTTCATTAAATCAATTTAAGGTCAACATCAAAGCTATAAACGTATGAACATCGAAATAATGAAAAATGCCTTTATTAATCATAAAATGATTTATACAATAAAAGCTTAAGGGGATTGCCTTTAGAGCACTTCTCTAACAAACTTCCACTTACACTAAAGCCAATCACCTTTATATTTAATACCATAAGTGCGTACATGTGAAACGAAACTCTTTTGGAAAATAGGCTTAGTTAACGGATCAACTATATTCTAATTGGTAGGAACTCTCTCTATCTTGACATCATTTCTACTAATGATCTCTCTAAGCAAATGGTAGTGCCTGAGTACATGTTTGGACTTCTGATGAGATCTCGATTCCCTCACCTACGTTATAGCCCTGTTATTTTCACAACACAACTGCATTGTTGTTCGTTCACAAACCAAACTATTAATTTTATGTCAAAAATTACATGTATACAGGTCGTTACTTGTAGTTAAAAATAGATATCATCCCACACAGATCGATGTTAGACACCACTTAATTTAGGTTAAGCTTTGTTTAAGAAAATGATTTCAAAAGAGTTAAAACTAGAAATTAAATGAAATTAATTAAACTAGCAATGAAAACCTAAGTAAGGGAAAGTGTAGTAATTTGATGGCTAAGATTTAAAATTAGGAGTTACTCTATCCTTATTTTGCTTTCCTCTTGTGTTCTTGATCCAATTATGCTTGACCCAAGATTTTCTATTGTTTAACTACGATCTCTCATGGCATAATTAGCTAACCCTAATTGAATGGATTTGAATTAGTTATGCTTTCTTTAGAAATACCAACTTTTCCTGATCCATGCAACAAGATTTTAAGCACTCCTATAGGTCATTTTTAACAAACAGCTAAGATCTCTCTTAAACTATTTGGAAAAACCTGAATATTTATCATATCCGTTGGGAGCTAACTCTTGTTACACTACCAAACTCAAATAACCACACTCACCCGCTTAGTCTATTGTATGGTATAAGCACAATAAATATGACAAAACATCGTTCATTGCATCAAAAATAACAAGAGTTCCATAAATAGTCCAAAAACAACTCCTATAAAGTGTTTAGCCACTCATATTTGTGAACAATCCAACAAAATCCATGTTTTTCACACTAAAAGGTATATAGAGAAAAGAACAAAAACTGGGTAAAGTCAAGGACTCCTCTCTATTCTATAAAGTTGGAAAAACTCTGAACCTTGATGTTGTAGTCACTTTTCAAGATGGATTATGTGTTTCCCTCTTTGGCTAGCCTCCAAAAGACTCACTTTATTTTTGGTGTGTTTTGCTAATGATTGTCAGCTCCTAGGGTTTAGAGCCCTCTTTGTATGTCAAAGGGAGGGTCAAACCACTTAAAAACTCGTGGTTACCCTAATTTTGGCAAGTTTCGCCTCTAACGATTATGCTTATGCATGATTGAGCCATGTCTTCTATACAAAAGTTATATAGATCACTTCTAAGCTATCTTAGATGCTAAGTCGTCACTCTTGGATCTGAAAAGTCAACGTTATAATTTTGGTGAGTTTTGCGAACTCAATTGAGTAACCATCCTTAACGATTCACTCTTGTCACATAACACAACAATTCATGATATCATATTATTCACATCATTTCAATTATCATCATACAATATCACAAAACATTTTATTCACAATTGTCTTGTTTCAAATTCTATACAATTTAACATTGCATTACAATCTCGTATAACCTACTCATCGATAAGCTTTCACATATTTCATTCATTCAATCTAACTCATCCGTACAAGGTAATCATTCAAAACATACATATCATATATATGTGAAATATTTATGAGACTCACATCTGTTTGTTAATTTGATGCAATCGAGTTCCTTTATCACTGTCCCATATCTGCTGTGGATATTGGGCTTAATAATATTGTCCCTTATTTATTGGGGATACAAGGCTCATTTTACATTTTAAGCCAGAGGCTCTTACCACAGTCTAAGCTTTAAGCTCGTTTTCACTGGTGACTCTGGTCACAACTACCTTTATATTATATACATTCATGGAATGAAATCCATTAAACAAATTCAATCATTATATTTCGTCAATCATGTTCACATTCACTTTCTCATTCACATTTGTCATCAGACTTGGTCCAACCTTCAACATATAAGTTGAGAAAACATTTATTCAATTACATTGACATTCAATGAGCACTATTAGACATTTAATATCTGGAAACTAGCACAACACATCATATAATAATTCATTACATAATATAAAAATAAACATACAATTTAGGTGAGTCCATCTTAGGTTACTCACAGTTGCTCCCTTTAGCTTATTGCCTTGAAGTCTCAACAATATCTGGAAGTGGTCGCTCAATGTGTTCTTCTATATCATGTAATCACATACATTTTACATCACTAAGTTATACATTTAGATGAATAATCAATCATAAGTATATTTATATATGTGTCATATATTTTACGTGTTCAATGACAAATTCTCAGGTATATTTCCTCAATACACTTTATAATCAATTTACAACACCTTCCAATCATTCTTTAATCCTTAACACACTTCACTCACTTTAATCCCCTTGTTCATCATCAATTAAATTCATTTAAGATCTAATTGAAACCTAAATGCCTCATATGGAAAGACCCTCATATGGATTAGTTCGAAAATCAGTCAAACAAAACACCCTTTATATTTCCAGTCAGGTCACGATTATATAGATGCACGATCGTGCTTTTCATAAGAAGTAACGATCATGCAGAAGCATGGCCATAATAGAAAGATTTTCCTTTTGTCTATCGCATTCGTGCTTTTCAACAAAGGTCACGATCATGCAATTGCAGAATCATTCCCTGATCTATTTTCTTCTTCCTTTATTCTTTTTGTCCAAAACCAACACATATTCTAACACCATTTTGTTAGAGTAGTGCCTTAAAGGCAATCGCCTTTAGTGCGTTTTATACAAAGTTATGTACAGGCTTTATTTTCAATAATAAAGAAAGGCATATTTCATTAATTTGGTGTTTATTATTTATGAATTGATATTGATCTATAAGCAAATTAATGAAGTACATGATATATGACATAACATGAAGGAAATTTTGACGTGTTCATACTACTGAGATTCTTATCATATGCAATTATGTAAATATCTAAATTATCCCTAGTAATAGGATTAACGAGACTAGTCATTGTTAATCTGGATATACTAGCACATGTCAAACTCCTTGATTTGATCAAGCAGTGGATCTCCGAAACTGTAAACATGATATGTTTAAAGTTGAGATGTGAATGCTTACTAGAGGTAGTAAGTACATTGAATGACTTACTATGAGATCAACACATAGATGTCCTATTCTAATGTCAGTGATAATCTTATCATAGTAATGGTGCATGTATCCTTAGACTTGAGATACTCAAGGATATCTTGGATACTGATTATGTGCTTTGACACCATTCCTTGTTACCTTGCAGAGGTCACTTATAGGGTGGTGACTGGGTACAACTTGAGGCATGCTAAGGTAATTGAGTAGCCAATAGAGGATTCACCACTTCTATGAAAGCAAAACATGATACCCAGTGCCTCTTGTGAATTAAATCACTTGTTAATATAGAAATCACTTATAATATGTAAAATACACAAGAAGGGGGGTTGAATTGAGTAAAATCATCTAAGATAGTTATCTTTATAAACTTCTTGAGTTTCTTGAAAACTCAGACGATTACAAAAGTAAGTACTTGATTTGTTTGAGTAATGCAATAGCAAAAATAATATCTTTTTCTTCTAACTACAAAATTAAAGAGATAGGGGTTAGAGAATATCACACCACAATTTATACTGCTTCACCCTTAATCTTTGAGCTACGTCTAGTCCTCACAGTTTATCTAAGATTTCACTATCTCTTCAATTTTACAAGTATTATTTCTTCTCTTTCAGAACCTCTTCAGGTCTCTTTCACAAAGTGTTCTTTATCTACTATCTTAGCCTCTTCAGGCTCTAGCCTTCCTTTCACTAACAAATATGTTGTTTGAGCTTTTCTAAACTCACGCTCTAGGTGTTCTTGATCTCTGTCTTTCTTCTTTTCACTCAGGATATTTTTATACAGTAAAAGATTAGTAAAAGTTATTTTGTCTATGACTACACTGATATTTATAATCTAATTCGCCAATGGTCTTCCTGAAAAAAACTATTTGTAGAATCTTTAGAGATCTATTATTAGTTGATTCCTATAACCATCTCCAACTAACTAACTGTCATTGTAGATTATATCCTCTTGATTTGATTTGTATGCTTGGTCCTTTATCTTCTCATCGTCTTTTGTCTACGAATCATCTTATGACTTTGTATCATCGTATGACTGTGCATCGTCCTATGACTTTGTGACTGTGTATCGTCTTATGTCTGCACATCGTCTTATGACTTTGCATCGTCTTATTTTTTTGTATCTGTTCACTTAATAAACTCATCAAAACAGTTCACACACTTCTGTTATTATTATTATTTGACTTTCATCAAAATTAATAGAAGAAGTGAAGTCTTCTTGACTTAAAAATCCCCCCCTTTTGATGATGACAAATAATCATCATATTAGAAGTTAAAAAAAATATTAAAGCGATAACAATAGTATTCAAACGAATAATATTCAGACAAACGATATATTTACTCAGACGATTAATGCAAGATATACAGTGTGCATAATAATTTTTCAAAAAAAGATTCATCTCTTTTTCACTATTCTCCCCTTGTTTGTTATTAATTGATTAAGCCCAAGTTTATTACATAAAGTGGTGACATCTTCATGAATTTTGTTGTACTTTTTGACTCCTATCTCTAGCTTTTGTGCTTAAATTGATTCTTGAGTGTGTGCTTTTATTTTATGTAGTTTGAAGGTGAAAATTGCTACAAATCAGTATTAATTGTACTAATTAATTTTCTGAGAGAAATTGATACTGCAAACTACCATCTTCTTATTAGAGGAGACTCGTGGAAAAGGAAGTCAAAAAGAATGAAACAAGGTTGAAGTGGAGTCAACACAACAGGAAGTTTGCCGCGGCAAAGTGGATCTATCACTGTAGTGAAACACGAAGAATTCAGGCTAAACTTTTGGGAAAAGTTTTCCGCAACGAAGATTAATTCTTTCGCTGCGGCGAAGGATCAAGCAAAGAACAAAACCTTTCGAGAAAAGTTTGCTGCGGCAAAAATCATTTGTCACTGGGGCAAACCTTCAAAAATTTGGACCAATTTTGGAAAAATCACACACTGTGCGACCCGACCCGGCATCATTCATTTAAAAACCTACTAAATTAGGTTGTAGCTGGCACCTAATATAGTAGGGACAACAAAAAAGAGAAAAAAGAGAAGTTCACTCACTCCCGACTCCTTCCACTTCACCGTCATCCATCATTTTCTTTCCATTTTATCTGTCACCGAATTCATTATCTGCTGCTGCTGCCATGGATGCTCTTGGTGGGTTTCCAGTTGTGAGTTCTCCCGAAGCAATGCTTGGCTAAGCACCGGTCCCTCTTGAATATATAGCAATGGCTTGAGTTCAATGGGCTTCAAAGGGGAGTAGCTTGTTCATATTTAACTACATTTTTGTGAACTCCTGAGTTAGGATTTATGCTTTGTAGGTGGATTTTCTTGAATGTAGTTTAATCAAGTGTTGAACAATGAATTGTGTTATTGGGTTTGTTGATGTGGAACTTGGAGATTGAATATATGAAGTCTCATATATTTCAATTTGTGATTTTGTTAATTCTCTCCTATCTACCTAGTTGTGTTTGATATTAAGATGATACTTGATGTAACATCCCATTACCTATGGGAAGGTTTAAATAGTAAATAGGAGTGTTCAATGAGAGGCAAGAGATGCATTTTTATGTTGATGCATAATATGACATGCTCATACAAGTGAATAGTGAACTTTTTTGCACATGAAATTAAGTGCACATGCATTCATGAATAATTCCAAGTAAAATTGGATTGAATTATGAACTATTGAGAATTATAAATGTTACTGCATTGAAAATATTATTGGTTAGTAGAATTGTAAGATATATGAATTTTGGCGAACTTAGGATTTATTTTGTAATTTATAATGTATTATGGAAAATAGGAAAAAGAAGAGAATGAAGAATCGGAGATAGTTGGATTGTAAAGATGAGAGCTAAAGGGAGTTAGTTCAAAAGAAACTAAGTTAGAACTTAGATTTTAGGGAACTGACAAGTGTAAAGTTGTTTTTATTATGTGTGAGAAGTTTGAGTAACTCGAGAGTTAAAAAGGGGTTGGTACTTTTCCTAAATTCTTTCCTTGTTATCATCGTCTCCAAAAAAAATCTTCCCATACATAAAGTTTTACATCAAACTCCTTATGAGAGTTTACTCTGATTCTTCATATCCCTCGCCATTTCCTTTACTCCTAAAGTGTTTCTTCTGCCTTAAGAAAGACCAGAAGTTGGTTAGTGTT
>JAOSBO010000008.1:39469801-39485197 GCA_027563915.1 Erythroxylum rotundifolium | reverse complement strand
AAGGATGCTTTTGCTAGGTTGAAAGGGAGGTGGGTGTGCCTGCAGAAGAGGACGGAGGTAAAACTGCAAGACTTGCCCATTGTTCTTGGGGCTTGTTGTGTTTTGCATAATATTTGTGAAATTAGTTATGAGGAGATGGATCCGGAGCTGAAGATTGAGCTTGCTGATGATGAGATGGTACCTGAAGTTGCTTTCAGATCAGCAAGCTCAGTGAAGGCCAGAGATTCAATTGCTCATAATCTTTTGCACCACCGCCAAGCAGGCACTAGTTTTCTGTAGTTGAATTTGTTGCTTTTTATCCTTGATACCTAAATTCTTTTGACTGTGGCATTTCTGTAATGTATTATTGTAGTATAACACCATTGTTACACATCATAATTTGTTGAAGGGGCTATTGGAAAGGTCCATCTGCTCTTTCCACAAATGGATGATAGTAGCCTTTACTTTAAGTTACACAAGCAGATCACATTGACAACATGTAGTACTAAGCTTAATTTAAGAATAAAGAGTTGATACAATTAAACATAATTATTGTTTCTTAGTATCTTTCTATGTGTGGTTATAGGTCTCGATGGAAATTACAGTAAACGCAGAATTTGTAAGAATAGCAGAGTTGTGGAGTCTCAATATGTTGAATGGTTGATGGTTAGTCACACGTTTGTTTTCTAATCATGGAATATCTGTATGCTTTCTTTTTGGGGTATTAGTTTAGTGATGTCTGTGATCTGGTTATCTTTCCTATCCTTTGTCGCTTATTGATTTGGTTGATTTTGAACTTCCAATAGTAACTCTCAGATGAAAAACTGAGTCACTATAGCTATGATTCTGGTCATGGTCACTGGTCATGATCTTCTGTTATGTATCTTATTGTGATAATTTATGTGAAGAAGACGGTTAAAAAGAAATTATTTACAGATATGAGATATTTGATGGTTGAGTATTTGTCTAAACCTTGATTCTTCCATTCATAGCACTTTGCAAAAGCCGGTGATGCTACATAGTTTCTCCAAATTACATTATATGCGTGACTTTTTTTTTCCTTTTTTAACACTAAAACAATACTTTTCAATTCCCTTATTTGCTCTTGCACACAGCTGTCACGGTCCTGTACTTGCGATCGAGTTACAGACGATTAACAACGATGTCAACGTGCTGTTCCTGTAGAGGAGAGTATTTTCGGGGTTTTTTTCCTTTATGACCTATGTTAAATATAGAGGTGGACTCGTTAAGAGAGAACCCAAAGATCTCTATATTACTGATTATTGAAATAATTCCCGTTAATTCCCTTAGTTTCAGCCTATAATCCTTTAAAAAAAATCAGTCACTACTTCCTATAAAACAGAAATCTACTACATGCAAGACTTAAAAAGCTAACCACTAGGATGACAACCAAGAATTTAAAAACAACTTAATCAACGAAAATCGCTGCGGCTGGACTCAATAGTATCGCATCAAGTTCTCACTGTCCATCTAAGCTCCACGTCTCTTGTAAACATGTCCCTTGAAATTTCTGTCCATAACAACAGCACATCTATTTGTTTAGAAATTACTTATGTCGTCATTGTCAAACAGCAGATGCTGATATGCTCCTGGAATTTCTGTGAAAAGCTAGTTCATGAAACCTTAAGGATTCACGATTACTGGAGGCTTCACTAGGGTCGATATAGCTGAACAATAGGCTCAAATTCTTGTGCTGATTACTGTCGATGATCAGATAAGACAAATTTTAAATTAAAAGAATTGCTGAATTAAGAAAGGCAATCCCTTTTATTTTGATGATAAGCGATCACTTTTACTGATCATAACTTACTTGGTATGCGAAGGATAATCCAAAATCTAAGATAAGCTGTAAGCGGAACTATAACTCGCATTCTAAGTAGAGACAAGACCAATCACATGAAGAACATTCTGTATAATGATGGTGATCCAAATTAGTAAAATTGATGCTTTGAAGACTATTTTTGAGAAAGAGCCTGCCATACTTCATAAGAGGAAGATAATCCAATAAGGTAAGGAAAAATTTCTTCAGAAAGAGAGGAAAGGATCCATGAATGAAGCATTTGATCCTTTTTATACCATATGTCATATTCTGCATTTGGGATATCAGCTGGAAGAGTAGAAGAATCTTTGATTGTTTTTGGTGGAGCAGGACTTGAACCACCAACAAAACTAGCCAGATTTTGGTAATTAAGAAGAGGAGTAAAATGGGTTTTCCAAGCAAGAAAATTTTTGGGAGTCAGCTTGACAGAGAAGCTGTGATGAGCAGAAGAAGAGATAGAATTAGGGAGAGTTACTTGAGAAGAACTCATGATGAACAAGAATTCAGAGTTACTGCTCTGATACCATGTAAAGATAAAAGAGAGCTGATGTTTTTCGTATATTGCCTTACAAATTGACAGTACAAGGACAGCTATATAAAGTTGATATACAATATTTGAAATTGCACAAAAATAGCTAACTACTTACATGATTGAAGGGTGAAGGTTACAACAATAAGATAGAGATTATAGGACGGAAACATATCTGATATATATCAGATAGAAACCAATCCATATCTGATTTGTTTGTTGCATTAACAACGAAAGATACGCATCATTTGGAAGGCTTTAATGTATAGAAATTGAAAGACAAACGCAGGTTGACGAAGATTGGAAGAGCAGTCCGTTGACAGTAAGGACTAGCCTCTAGGTTTAGCATATATTTTTTCATGAAATGTACCTCAATACTTAGTAATTTATATAACCAATGAATTTAGGAAAAATAATATAGGAGGGAAATTTATCAAATGCAAAAACCATACCTAGCAACTCCTTTTCAGTAATGGTACAATTCTCTTATGCATATGTCAAGGTTTGCTAGCTTAGTATATTAGTAGATAACTTTTCTCCTTTTGTCAAAATATGACTCTAATAAAAGAATTACTAGCATCACACATTAGCTTAAAGGTAATACCAAGTCAGTCCCAACACGATAGGGGACTTAATCAACTTCTCCTTTAACAGTGCAAAAGCATATCAGCAACATTATAAGATGTTGAATGTCATATTCTTTTGAAGTAGATTGGTTAAGGGAAGAATCATCTTGGAAAAAATACTTAATGAATGAGCTACAAAAACTAACATATCCTAAGAAACTGTAAATTACTTTAACTAGTGTTGGTAGTGGTAGTTTCTCAATAGCCTTGAATTTTGGAGTATTTACCTTGATCCTTTGGAGAGAATTTTTATGCCCTAATAATATTCTTTCTTATACCATAAATACATTTTTTGGTCAGTTTAGTATATATTGGTCTCTTCACACCTTTGTAGTACTATCTTGAGATTATAAAGGTAATGGTCGTATGAATTACTAGGGAGAAAAATAGTCTATAAATATCTATAAAATCTCTTCAATCATATCCTTGAAAATAGTTATCATACACCTCTAAGTTGTTAAAGTTGCATATCACAACCTAACTTTTATGCTTTGATATGCAAATAAGCCACATAAGTAAGTGAAAGTAGTCTTTTCCTAGTCCTTGGGTCAAATGGGTATTTGAAAATAATCTAAATACCCATACAAAAAATAGTAAAAAAGTATGTTCATATGGTCATCTCTAATTGATCAAGGGTATAGGAAAGTGGTCTTTGTGCATTCCATCACTCTCTAATCAGTGATGATCCTTACTGAAATTAGTTTGTTCTTATTTAAGAACAACTGTAATTCCTCCCTTCTTAGGAGCTATCAGCACAATAATCACCCAAGAATTTTTATAAATCAAGTAAATCATATCTAAATTAATTAGCTTGATCACCTTAACTTTCAAAACATCCTTCATGTAGATTAAATCACCTTTGAGGTTGAATAAAGAGCTAAGATCTTCTTCAATAAAATTTTTTAATTTTATTGTAAAGGGTGTATTCCTTTAATATCAGAGATTCTTCACACCAATGCCTTTTATACTTTCCTAACACTTTCAATTGCTTTTTCTTTTTTTATTCAGTCAATTGCTTTTTCTTCTTTATTCAGTCAATTTAGCTACTATAATCGCTGATAACTTTGAGTTTTCCTCCAAGAATATAAATTATTAATGAGATGGTAATTACTTCAACTCTAAAATTAGTGGTTCCTCTACAAAATTCTTTATCTTCTATTGGATGACTTGTCTATCTCCTCAAAACTATTCTTCCTTAATACTATCTCATTCACCTATAAATAGGCTACTTGCTTATACTCCTATTCATGTTATACTTTAATAGCCTCTCCTTGCATAATGCAATACTAAAATGCATCTTACTGAACAATTTTTTAAATTATATCAAAGAGTTTATCATATATTACATAAATAAACTTACAAGAATCATCACAAGAAATGGAATGTTTTATTGCATAAGAGATTTTGATGATAACCTCTTCTCCTTCAATATTATCAATTTTCCTTCATAGGCATCTATAATAGCTTTAATATTGTAAGAAAAGGTCTATATAGGATTAAAGGTACTTCAATGTCATTCTCCACATCAAAGATAAGTGATTCAACTAAGAAAATAAATTTATCAATCTTAAGCAAAACATCTTTAACAGTGCTTATAGGATTTTTAATCGTTCTATCAACTAACTTATCCTATTTGATTTAGGTTCTCCTAATCCTAATCTTTTAGTATAGAATAACAACATTAAATCATACTAGCTATTAAATTAGCTAATGTCCTATCTGTAGTTATATAACTAATAACACAAAGAATAGTGAAAATCATTAGATCTTTCATTTTGTGTGGCACGTTGTTTTGTAAAATAGTGAGCCACTTCTTCAACTTGAACTTTCATACATCCTCCAACTTCCTATTGTTGCTTAGGAATTTGCAACACACCTAAGAATCAACTAAAAGAAATTACCAATTGAGAGAAAGGGAATTTTACCTATCTTTATTGCTAACCTAACTGATTATGAATTATTGGATTGTTGGTTCTAGACTATCCTAAGGCTCACTCAAGTTATAACCATTAACCCTAATTCATAAACCCTAATCAGGTTATGGACACTGCAAGCTCTCAATTCACAACCTACACAAAACTCTAATTAGTTCTAAAGTTCTCTAATAAATTATCAGGAAACTATGGAAGATCTCTCTTCGCACAATTTCCAGATCTGATTCAATTATTGCTTCTATTAAATCACCTAACTCTCTTTAGTCCAATTTAATCATTTTTCATTCGATTCATCCTCTCATTTTAGTATCAAATTATGCAATCGCAAAATTAAACCATAATAGATCCAATAAACACATAAACAATCAGATTTTCATTAATTCAAGAATAAAACTTCGAAGGTAAGTTTAAAACATCCTCAACATCCTTTCTATGATCAACTATTCAATCAAATTCTGTATTATAATAAAACTGAAATTAAATAGGAAATACAATCTAAATGGATGATGAGAGAGAGCGATGTCAAGAAACCTCCTAATCCAAGAAGTAGATTAAGTCAGCTTCTTCTCCTCTTCTCTTTTCCTTCTTCTCTTCTTCTTTCTCTCAATGATTTCTCTCTAGGATTTCTCAAGGTAATTGATGCAAGAAAACTTTTTCTACCTCTTTACTTGTTCTTTAAATATTTTTTTGTCTTCTAAGTAGCCCCACGATTTTTTGGGGTTTGAAAGATCCAAACAATCCCTTGAAACTTGATGTTCTTGAGTGTTTTGAGCGTCTGCCTGATGTAGACCATGATCGTGGGCCATTTCCTAGGCTTCTATCACGATCGTGACATGTAGGCCACGATCGTGGACCAAATCTAGTGCTTCTGTCATGATCATGGCCTGGGCTATTGTTTCAGCCCAAATGTCTTTGAAACTTCTTCGTTCTTCAATGTTGACTCTGAAACACCAACAAACACATCAAGGTATCTCAAAAACATAATATTTAAGCTCAAAGACTTGTACTAACCCAAAAAACACTTAAAACATAAATAATTAACAAACTAACACAATTCTAACCTAAATACATACTAAATGATTGAATCAACAGCTAAACACATATTAAACTATGCCCTAAAGCACAATGCAATTTACACTTATCAACATCCCCACACTTAAACGTTAGCTTGTCCTCAAGCAAACAAAACAAAAAAAATACAAAATCACAAAGCACAATGCATTAATGAGACAATGACTTTAACTTCATAAAATAAATTTAACTTTAATCACAATCATTCAAGTTGTTCCAAATCATTAACCTACAAAATTCACATCTAGGAAACCTAGACTAAATATACATATTAATCAAAACTTAAATGTCAAGTTAACTCACCCCTTTCAATTGTACACGTACATTAATAATTATTTGGTCCTTCAAACTTTGTAACTAATCCTAAGTACATTTTTATGACAAGTGAAGCTACTTACAAGTTCGGTGGGTTTTATTAGAAACCATTTTTTTACTTACTTTTGGTAGACATGGACCTAGTCTTTTCATTAGAGGCAAACATTGGTGATGAATGACGATCTAATTACTTAACTAAGTCATGTTTTTATTAAGTTGCTTGGTTAGATTGTCATTATAGCCTTTTGATGCGAAGGCATACATTTGTGATACATGTCAATTTGGTTATTCAGCTACATCATGTTCTCAACTGGCTACTAGCTTTATTCATAACCCAAAGGTCTGTGAAATAATTATGTATTTAAAATTAACAAACATTTTTAAATTATTATTTAACTCCTACCTTGTTGCTTTTCCTACTCGTTTTCGTGAAAAAATACTAGCAAACCTATTTTAGTCTTGACCTAAAATTATGAATGAATGTGACAATTTTGAGGGTGACAAACTAATACTAAATCCTAATTAACTTGCCTATTCAGTCAAAGAATCCAAATCATTAATTTCATGAGCTAATGACTCTTCACAACCTAATAGACTATCTTCAAATTTAAATCAATTTCATTCCATCTAAGCCATTGACACATTCACACAATTCACAAAAACACAACCTAATAAACTGTCATACAATATGCACAATTCACACTCAAAGAAAAATACACAATCCTCCCCACACTTAAACAACACATTGTCCTTAATGTGAGAAGGAGGTAAGCAAACACATCTAGAAGGAAGAAACATAAAATAAAATAAAGCAAAAAAAATGAAGACTATATTTAAAAGAAAAGGTTTAGAAACAAAGCCTCATGGTGAAAGAGGTGGGGATGGTATCGGAGGTGGAAAATGTATGCCTTGAACCTCGAAGTACTGATGAATTTGACATATATCCCAGCTTTAACGTCGTATTGTATGGGCCATCTCCTTCAGTCTTCTAGAATTCTCCACAAGCGTATCTGTAATTACCTTGGTGTTGGAGGAGATTGTATCGAGCACTTTCTTCTAACCAGGTTCTTTTGTGTCTTCTTCCTCTTCAGACTCCTTGCTAGTTTAGTCCTTTTCTGCTTGCTGAGGTAGTGTTGTGCTAAAATTGGCCTGACTAACTCTAATCTTCACATGAGTTTTTTGATTAATGTCTCAGAGTTTAATGTTATGGGACTTATGGATTTCAACATGCCACAAATGATGCTGATTTAGAAAATCTGGGAGGTAGATTGTTAAACCACAACATTCCAAGCCATAGTACTCAGCAATGGCAGAAACGAAGTACCCTATAGCCAAATTGTTGCTCCTCTTATGTAGAGTTGTAACAATAGTATTCAGCACATGTGTGGAGGTGTACACTGGGATGCTGTGATCTATGAACCACGATATAAAAGTTCCTTTGTTAAGCACTTGTTGGCTTTTGATTTGTCAAAAACCGATTGATACATGAATTATGCAACAACAAGTGCTCGTGGGTTCATATGATGTTGTTGTGAGCATTTTTAACATCAAATCGCTCTAACCCAGTGAGCTCATTCTAATAACGAGAAGCACGAAAATCATCATTTTGATTGATAATGGAAGATTAAGTGAACGTATAAATATCATACATGATTTCAATTTTTAGCTCATAGGTTCATCCCCACAACCTAAATTAGATTTCCTTAGGGTTACTAGGCTCAAAACAAGTGAAACGAACAATTCGAGAGTGAGCTCCTATTAGATAGAATATTTGAAGTGTATAAACTTAGCCCACTAAATTCTTTCTGCTAGATTATCTACCCTATCTCGCAATTCTAGCCTATCAAGCGTATCAAAATCAAAATATTTCGGGACTACTATTTGTTTAACATTAAGGGATTAGAAAGAAATAACTTCCTCCTCTGTGTAGATTGGGAAGGATGCTCTACAATTTGTCACCCTATTCTTTCCCTCGTCCTGAGACATGATTTCGTCCCAATGAATGGTTGTGTTTTGTCGATTGCTTAATGTGCAGCATACTGGCTTGCAAGTAGGTGGAAGTTGGAATAAAGTGGAAATTCAGAATTTAGTTAAAGAGAAGTGAGAGTGTTTGGAGGTTCTAACTTAGAGAGATAAAGATAAAGTGAAATTGAGTGAAAAAATGAAATGTGACATAAATATATAACTGAAGGAAGGGTAAAATGGTAAAAATTTTAGCTGAAAATGATGTTGATAGTTTTATCCTACAACAGGCCACAATCGTGGTGTGTAACATTTTCACCAATTTCTGATTTTTTTCCTCTTTCCTTCTACACATTCCCGAGATCACTTGCTAACTCTTTATAGCTCTTTCAGCTCTATTTTTCTTACTTCCTCGATTATCTAATTCATGTTGAAGTCCTATGCCTTCCCAAACTTATTTGGAAAAGAAATAACCTAACTACAGAATTCAAAATATCTAAAAGTCAAAGGAAATAACTTGGAGTTTAACAATCCATGGGTTGCCTCCCATGCAACGTTTCTTTTAATGTCGGTAGCTCGACGCTCTTCTTGTGCTTAAGGTGGTTCAAATGGATAATGCAATGGTAGTGCAACCATCGATCTTACCACTTGTACATGAGCTACCATGCCTTAGGTTCTACCTTCCTTTTACTTCACCTTCCTTCGCTTTCTCCTCCACAATCCTTTCTTTTTAAATGCATTCCTAGGGTCTTTAATATCTTCCCATTGTCCTCAAGGTTTGGTTTCTTTGATGTTAGCTGGTAGTCAAGGAGAATTGTTGTCATTCTTTGACATAGTGAAGATTATTTGATGCTTTCCAACCCCTAGAGTTAGTTCACCCCCACCAACATCAATTATTGAGTGAGCAGTAGTCAAGAATGGTCATTCAAGGACCATAGGAGTTTCCACATCTTCTCCAATATCCACTATAAAGAAGTTTGTGGGGAAGGTAAAAATATCAATCTGTACATGCACATCCTCAATAATACCTTTCAACCGATGAACTGTTCTATTCACCACCTTCACTAGCATCGTAGTGGGTTGTAACTCTTCTAACCCTAATTTTTAAGGTAAAGGGCATCATATTAATACTCGCTCCCAAATCTATGAATGCCCTGTCTATTTTAACTCTATTGATACTACAAAGAATGTAAAAATCCCCTAAGTTCTCTTTCTTCTGTGCTATATTAGGGTTTTCTTCCACTATAGGCTCCTTAACCTTCTTCTTGATTGATTCCCTTAGTGTGAGCCATGTTTTTATATGTTACATTATGTCCTTAACATTGTTTAATTAAACTTCTTAGAATTCCTTGCTTCCTTACTTGAAATTGACTTCTGCTAAGCTAGAATCGGGTATAAAAATTCAGGTCAAGGTTCCTTGATTATCTTGATTACGAGCTCACTTTGTAGGAATTCCATATTTGCTTGTCCTTCTCCCTTGTCTCCATCTTCTTTGTAGGCTTCAGTTTCTTTTCCTGGGTTTGACCTCCAGATTGTGTATTAAAGAGGCATGGTTCTTAGCGACTTGCTCGAACTTGTTTCAAACCTCTTATGTACATCCTCCATGCCTCCAGTTTTATCTAAAATCCTATCTAACTTGGATTCCATTAAGTCTTGATGGAAACCTAGTTGTCCTTAGGGTCTCAATTATCCTCCAGCACTGTTCATCCACGAGAAGTTAGGGTGATTATTCCACCCAAGGTTGTATGTGTTGGAGTAGGGATTGTTTCCCCCTCCTTATCCATATTGAGCTCCCATATAATTAACTTGCTCTGGATGGTTATCCTTCATCAAGAATCATTTCCTCATATCAAAGTTGATCTATCCAAAAAGTTCAAACTTTAGTTGTATGGCTTTTACTAAAGCTTAGGAGGAAGCCTTCATATTGTTGAGCTGTTGAGCTAAGTTGTCAATTTTTGCCTACATCTCTGTCATTTGATCAATAACTACAACTCCTTTTTGTTCTTAGAAGGTATTGGGTTATCTACTCCACTCGTTCATCCATAGGTAGCTATTAGTCACTATCTCATCTATCATCTGTTCTTCTTCATCTATCGTCTTTCTCATTAGTGACCTCCTAAAGCTGCAGCAATCATGCCTCTAGTATGTGGGGTTACTCCATTATAGAAAGTTTGCAACAAGAATTCCTTAGGTAAGTTATAATGTGGGCATTTTCGTTCTAGGTCCTTATATCTTTCTCACATTTCATAGATCGATTCCCTATCACTTTGATGGAAGTTGGTAATCTCCTTGATAATCTTTGTGGTCTTTGTAAGGGGAAAATACTTGTCTAAAAAGGCACGAACTAGTTAATCCCAAGTGGTGACATTGGTCGGGTTGAGGGAGTGGTACAAGGCCTTTGCTCTATCTCTTAGGTAAAAGGGAAAAGCCTAATTCTTACCACATCTTCCAACATTTGACAGTACCAAAAGGTATCATAGATTTCAAGGAAATTTACTATATGCACATTTAGATCTTCATTCGTTAGTCCATATAATTGCACATTCTGTTGAAGCATGTTTAGAAGGGTTGGTTTAATTTTGAAAGAGGCTGCTTATACTGGTGGCGTAGCTACTCCTTGGTTAGCCGCCTTGAACCTTGGACTAATGAAATTCATAAGGGCTCTTTGTTGATGTCCTTAGTTCACTTCGTGATCCAAATCTTGTTGAAATTCCTCGACCATTGTTGTTTTTATGCTTTCTTCTTCTTCTTCATGTCGAGCTTTCCTAATTGATCATTCTGATCTAGTGATATTTAGCTCTAAGGTTTCAGCTACACAACTTAAACTTCTCGTGATTCTTGTACTCATGCAAGAGCACGAATTTAGAAATAGAAAGAAAGAACATAAATTCAAAACCAAACAAAATGCCTCATACTAAATAATTAAACTAATCGTCTCCTCAGCAGTGGCTCCAAAAAACTTGATCGTGAGGTTTGGTTATGTGTAAGTTTTAATTATTAGCCCTCGATAATCTGCAAGAGCACTATTTATTAGAATAGTACCGAAGGTGCAGATCTTACAAGGAGGGAGTTAATCTAATCCTAACATCTAAGGCCAAAAATAAATAACAGAAATTCAAAATGCATGAAATTAATATAAGAATTTAATTCAGTCAATCAAATTAAGAATCAAACATGAAATACTAATTAATAAGAAATTTGCAACACACCCAAGAATCAACTAAAAGTAATTACCAATTGAGAGAAAGGAAATTTTACCTATTCTTAATGCTAAACTAACTGATTATGAATTATTAGATTATTGGTTCGAGATTATCCTAAGGTTGACTACTCTTTCTCAAGTTATAACCATTAACCCTAAATCATAAACCCTAATCAGATTATAGAGGTTGTAATCTCTCAATTCACAACCTATCCAAAACCCTAATTAGTTCTAAAGTTCTCTAATAAACTATCGAGAGCTTATGTAGGATCTCTCTTCTCACAATTTCACGATCTGATTTAATTATTGTTTTTATTAAATTACCTACTCGTTAGTCCAATTTAATCATTTTCATTCTGTTCACCCTCTTAGTTTATTATCAAATTATGCAATCACATAATTAAACCACAATAGATCCAATAAACACATAAACAATTCGATTTCCATTAATTCAAGAATAAAATTTTGAAGTGAGTTTAGAACATCCTCAACATTCTAGATTCTATCATCAACTATTCAATCCAATTCTATACAATAATAAAACTAAAATTAAATAGGAAATACAATCTAAATGGATGATGGGAGGCAGTGACATCGGGAAACCACCAGATCCGAGAAGTACTTCAAGTCAGCTTCTTCCCCTCTTCTCTCTTCCTTCTTCTCTTCCTCTATCTCTTGATGATTTCTCTCTAGGGGTTCTCAAGGTGGCTGATGTAAAAAAAAACTTTTTCTTGCCTGTTTTCTTGTTTTTTAAATATCCTATTATGTTATGAGCAACACTAGGGTTTTTTTGGGGGAAAGGTTAAAAAATTCCCTCAAAACTTGACATTCTCGAGTGTTTGTGTCTGCTCAATGCAGGCCATGATCATGCATCATTTCTTGGGCTTCTGTCACAATTATGGCACGTAGGTCACGATCATGGGCCAAATCTGATGCTTCTGTCATGACCATGGCCTGACATGCCATGATTGTTGTAGTACCCCCTCACCGTAAGGTACAAACCGAGACGCTCAGAGGTCATTCCGGCATATATCCTACGATAAGGGCTACGTTCAATCACTACATTCACTTCACATGGCATCGTATCATTACTCACTTATAAAGCATCATAAGAAAATCACAATATTTTAAAACCAACTTTTTCCTCATTTCATTTCACAAAAGCTGAAAGTCTACATTGTATCTTTCAACACTTACTACATGTATATCATCAAAACCTAGTACAAAAGTACTACAAGAAAGAGGAAAATATACAAAGTCTATCTAATCTGTCCAAAAATCCTAGCTAACCGACCTTTGAGCCATGACTTCTCTTGCCCAAAATCACAATCTACACGGCTGGTAGAGCCTCTCAATAGCTAGAGTTGTCTCTCGATCTTGAAAAGACAACGTTCCAATTTTGGTGAGTTATGTGAACTCAATGAGGTATCAATCATCGATGTTTCACTCAATTCATGCAACACATCATTTCGCATAACACATATTTTACAAAATTGTACTTTATATTAATATCAGATTTTCACTTAAACATAGGCAAATTTTTGCATTTTAATCAATCAAACATCTTAATAAAAAGCATATGGAATGCACATGTGACTCTTTTCTATTTATTACATTGTTGTGACTGAGTGCCTAAACTGTCCCATATCCATAGTGGATACCAGGCTCATTTATACTATCCCTTATCCGTTGGGGATACAGGGCTCATTTTACGTAGTGAGCTTTAGGTCTTAATCACATTCAAAGCTTTGAGCTCGTTTTCTATGGCTACTCAAATCATAACTCTCGTTATCAGATCATGTATTTATGAGTGTAATGCATCTCATAATCACTCAATCAATTCAAGAAACAATTAGTTCTTACCATTCACATACAATTAGCACTTCAATATCCATTCCACATTTCATAATCATCGGACCTTCTGTCCGGAATCAACAATCAAGCCGCATTCATTCAATCATTTCAAAACAAAAATTAAGCAAACAAGTAATTAAGTGAGACCGTCTAGGTTACTCATAAGTTGCTCCCGAAGCTAATATCTAGAAGTTCCAGCAACGTCTAGAGGTTGACGTTCTAGTTGCTCCTCTATATCAAATACCATACACATATATCACAATTTGCAAAATTATGAGTGTTTAATAATGCACATGTATAAAATGAATTATATCCAATGCATGGTCATGACAATCCCAGATATCTTCCCATCAATTTCATCACAAAATCATTCTCATATCAAAACTCATCTAAGTATAATTTCTACCTAGGTTTATGCCTCACTAACAACATTAAATTCACAATTCATTTCTCATTGAATCATTTCAGGTTTTTCCAAAACACACTTTCGGGTCTACTATTTACGTTCAATCAGAAGATGCAAATGATGTAATTTGGTCATACTCTCTTCTAAAAAAGTGTTTGTCTATGTCTTATGTTTCTATTGACACTAAAATCACTCAATTTAGTTTAGTAATTTGGAAGATATGTCATAAACATTTTCGGGCTGCTCATATTCAAAAACAGTATGCTATGCACTACTTCCATCAAGAAATTAAACATCTTAGAGACTGAATCATAGTTCGACTTCTTATATGATTTGTATTTTTATTTCTCTAGTTTACTCCAATTTAAAAATCATCTCATTTGTAATCCTACAGATGAAGATATCATCAAAATACTGGAATATGTTCATTAAAATATCCAGTTCATGCTCTTCCAACCGATACCCTTACTTTGACTCGATCAATCTTTTTCGAGTCAAAACCAAAAGCTATAAATTTTTATGGAAAGATAGATGAATGTGTTATGAATCCAATGCTTCAAAAAATGAGCTCATTTGGAGGTCAGACGACAAAGTTATGGTCAAAAGAGTGGAGTACGTTCAGATTGGGGCGAAATCGGTGGGTCACCTGTAGCGCGATCGCGACTTGCACAAAAAATGCGCAGAGTCACGATCAAGACTTCTCCCTTCCTCCATTTCCCCTTCCAACCTAAATTGATAAAATGGGCATAAATTTTACTACAAATGTTGGATTAAGGTTATTCAAGGACCGTTTTGAAGAGGGCTTCTAAACTTACAACTTCTATGAAGATTTAGAAAACAAATTTTGCCTCTAAATTTCAAAATAATGTAACTGTCCTAAATGTCCATCCAATGCAGCATCTCAAACTTCTAATGGCCATATCTCTCTACTCCAATGTCCAAAAATTCCATATTTTATATCAATGGAAAGCCTAAAGAAAGATCTATAACGTCCATGAAGACATCTTTGTCAAAAACTCTCTATACCAGTACAGAAAACTCATGAAAGTTTCAAATCAAATTTTTAACTCTTTACTTACAACATCCAATTCCTAATGCCTAATCTATCATTTCTAGTTCAATGCTCATCATTTATCCATTATTCTAACTTCATTTAAAATCAATATCATCCACAAACAATTTATAGCCCATGATTTATCATAATCACTAATAACATAACATACACATATATGTGCATTCATCATCCATTTTCTGCACATATTCAACTTTATTTCCGTTTTCATTTCACTTCTAACTATCACCTTGATCCTTCATATTTCAAGACACCACCTTAATCCCTTTCTTTATCTTTAGAATCATTTTACATCATCACAAAAACACCCAAAGACATCCACATTTATTCATCAAGAAAACAAAACAAAAGACCAATATGTATCCAGTTTTTTCTGCACTTTTTCTTACACCCAGTACTGAAATTCAAGTCGAAATTGGAAACTCTTAATGATAGAATTTGAATTTTATTTCTTCACAAAAAATATAGCCACATATCTCTAATTTATTCTAAATCAAAAACCATCTCATTTGGATAACTACAGTACAAGTTATGGCTAAATTACAGAAGCATATCCAGTGGAATTGTTACAGCTAACATATTCCAGCCACTTTAAACACCATTATC
>JAOSBO010000008.1:39425945-39469701 GCA_027563915.1 Erythroxylum rotundifolium | reverse complement strand
AACACCATTGTTACACATCATAATTTGTTGAAGGGGCTATTGGAAAGGTCCATCTGCTCTTTCCACAAATGGATGATTGCAGCCTTTACAGGTTTAAGTTACACAAGCAGTTCACATTGACAAGATGTAGTACTAAGCTTAATTTAAGAATAAAGAGTTGATACGATTAAACATAATTATTGTTTCTTAGTATCTTTCTATGTGTGGTTATAGGACTCTATGGAAATTACAGTAAACACAATCTACTTCTTAACTTGTTTGCGTGTTAGATATAAAAGTTCTTTTGCCCGATAGTTGTTTCCATGTCTGGATCTAGACGAATCTGTCTCTTGTGGTCAGTAAGAAAATTGTTTATCTAGAAATATTTGCTGAAATCAATTGTTTCACTCTGATGTTTTTAAAGTTCAGTTTTTATATTGATGGTTACACTAGAGGATGCCAACTATGAGATTGAATCTTCTTGAATGTTTCATCCTCTTTTAACTCTTTCAATGAATAATTGATCACTTTCTCCGATATTAATTTTTCATTATGGGTTCAATCATTAATAAAGAACCCCATTTTGGTAGGATCCAGTCTTCGAGACTTTTGAACCCACTGAGTTCATTCCTGTTTCATGCTTGAACTTTTTGCCTATAGTATTCTTATTAGGGAGCTGGACCATTGAGCAGAATTCGTAAGAATAGCAGAGTTGTGGAGTCTGAATATGTTGAATGTTTGATGGTTCGCCGTTTGTTTTCTAATCTTGGAATATCTGTATGCTTTCCTTTTGGAGTATTAGCTTAGTGATGTCCGTGATCGGGTTATCTTTCCTATCCTTTCTCTTATTGAACTTCCAATAGTAACTCTGAGATGAAAAACTGAGTTACTATTGCTATGATCCTCCGGTCATGGTCTTCTGTTATGTATCTTATTGTGATAATTTATGTGAAGAAGACGTTTGAAAGGAAATTATTTACAGATATGAGATATTTGATGGCTTGAGTATTTGTCTAAACCATGATTCTTCCATTCATACCACTCTGCAAAAACCAGTCATGCTACATAATTTCTCCAAATTACGTTATATGGGTGACTTTCTTTCTTTTACAACACTACAACAATACTTTTTCAATTCCTTTATTTGCTCTTGCACACAGCTGTTACGGTCTTGTACCTGCGATCGTCAACTTGCGGTTCCTTAGAAGAGAGTATTTTCGTGGTTTTTTCCTAGAGGTGGACTCTTAAGAGAAAACCCACAAATCTCTGGAACACTGATTATTGAAATAATTCCCGTTAATCCCCTAAGTTTCAGCAGACAATCCTAAAAAAAAAATAAAATCGATAACTACTTCCTATAAAACAGGAATCTACTTCTTAAAAGCTAGCTACTAGGATAACAGCTAAGAATTTAAAAACATTTCAACTTAATCAATGAAAATCGGTACGGCTGGACCTCAATAGTATTGCATCATGTTCTCGCTGCCCATCTAAGCTCCACATCTCATGTGAACATGTCCCTTGAAATTTCTGTCCACAACAACAGCACATCTATTTGTTTAGAAATTACTTATGTCGTCATTGTCAAACATCTGCTTATGTCGTCATTGTCAAACAGCAGATGCTGACATGCTCCTGCAATTTCTGTGAAAAGCTAGTACATGATAACTTAAGGATTCATGATTACTGGAGGCTTCACTGGGGTCGATATAGCTGAACATAGCTCATATTCTTGTGCTGATTTACTGTCGATGATTAGATGAGGCAAAATTTAAATTAAAAGAATTGTTGAATTAAGAAAAGTCATCCCTTTTTTTTTGATGATAAGAGATCACTTTTACTGATGATATGCGCAGGATAATCCAAAATCTAAGGTTAGCTGTAAGCGGAACCATAACTCGCATTCTAATTAGAGACAAGATCAATCTCATGAAAAACACTCTATATAATGATGGTGATCCAAATTAATAAAATTGATGCTTTGAAGACTATTTATATTTGAATCTACGAAAGATGACGCATCATTTGGAAAGCTTTAATGTATAGAAATTGAAAGACAAATGAAGGTCGACGAAGACTGGAAGAGCTGTCCGTTGACGGTAAGGACTGGCCTCTAGGTTTGGCATATATTTTTGCATTAAATGTACCTCCATACTTAGTAATCTATATAACCAACTAATTTAGGTAAAATAATATAGGAGGGAAATTTATCAAATGCAAAAACCATACCTAGCAACTCCTTTTCAGTAATAGTATAATTCTCCTATGCATATGTCAAGGTTTTGCTAGCTTAGCATATTAGTAGATAAGTTTTCTCCTCCTTTTGTCAAAATATAACTCTAACAAAAGAATTACTAGCATCACACATTAGCTTAAAGGTAATACCAACTCAGCCCTAGCACGATGGGGGAAATAATCAACTTCTTGTTTAAAAGTGTAAAAGCATATAAGCAACCATATGAGATGTTGAATGTTACATTCTTTTGAAGTAGATTGGTTAAGAGACGAGTTATCTTGGAAAAAAATTTAATGAATGAGCTATGAAAACTAACATATCCTAAGAAACTGTAAATTAATTTAACTAGTGTTGGTGGTAGCAGTTTCTCAGTAGCCTTGATTTTTAGAGAATGTACCTTGATCCTTTGGTGAGAATTTTTATGCCCCAATAATATTCTTTCTTGTACCAAAAGCACATTTTTTTGTCAATTTAGTATACATTGGCCTCTTCACACCTTTGTATTCCTATCTTGAGATTATAAAGGTAATGGTCATATGAATTACTAGAGAGAAAAATAGTCTATAAATATCTATATGATCTCTTCAATCAGGTCCTTGAAAATAATTATCATACACCTCTAAATTGTTAAAGTTGTGTTGCACAACCTAACTTTTATGCTTTGATATCCAGATAAGCCATATAAGTAAGTGAAAGTAGTCGTTTCCTAGTCCTTGGGTGAAATGGGTATTTGAAAATGATCTAAATACCCATGCAAAAAAAAGTAAAAAAATATGTTTATATAGTCGTCATCTAATTGATCAAGGGTATAGGAAAGTGGTCTTTGTGAATTCCATCATTCAAACTCCTATAATCAATGCACACTCTCTAATTGGTGATGATCTTTACTGAAATTAGTTTGTTCTTCTTAGTTAAGAACAATTGTAATTCCTCCCTTCTTAGGAGCTATTAGCACAATCCTAACCCAAGAATTTTTATAAATCAATTAAATCATATCTAAATTAATTAGCTTGATCATCTTAACTTTCATAGCATCCTTCATGTTAGATTAAATCACCATTGAGGTTGAACAAAGAGCTAAGATCTTCTTCAATAAAATTTTTTAATTATAGTGTAAAGGGTGTATTCCTTTGATTCTTTATACTAATTCCTTTTATACTTTCTTAACACTTTCAATAGCTTTTTTTTATTACTATAATCACTGATAACTTTGAGTTTCCCCCAAGAATATAAATTATTAATGAGATGGTAATTACTTTAACTCTAAAACTAGTGGTTCCTCTGTAGAATTCTTTATCTTCTATTAGATGACCTATCTATCTCCCGAAAAATTATTCTTCCTTTATAGTGTCTCATTCACTATAAATAGGCTACTTGCTTATACTCCTATTCATGTTATACTTTAATATCGTCTCCTTGAATAATGTGATACTGTAATGCATCTTACTTAATAATTTTTTAAAATATTTCAAAGATTTTATCATATATTACCTAAATAAAATTACAAGAATCATCATAAGAAATGGAACATTTTATTGTGTATGAGATTTTGATGATGACCTCTTCTCCTTCAATATTAAGTATCAATTTTCCTTCATAAACATCTATAATAGCTTTAATATTGTAAGAAAAGGTCTATATAGGATCAAAGGTACTTTAATGTCATTTTCCACATCAAAGATAAGTAATTCAACTAAAAAAATAAATTTATCTATCTTAAACAAAACATCTTCAATAGTGCTCATAGTTTTTTTAATTGTTCTATCAACTAACTTATCCTAGTTGATTTATGTTCTCTAATCCTATTCTTTTAGATCTTTTAGTATAGAATAACAACATTAAATTATACTAGCTATTAAATTAGCTAATGTCCTATCTATAGTTATATAACTAATAACACAAAGAATAGTAAAAATCTTTAGATCTTTCATTTTGTATGGCAAGTTGTTTTGTAAATTAGTGGACCACCATCCTTAAGTGAAGAACACATGTTTAGAGCTTTGAGGAAGGATTGAAGTCAAGGATCATCTTCAAGATTGAAGAAAATGGCTCATCAATACCAAAATTCTAGATTTTGGCAAAGAAGAGAAGGAGTCTTTATATTCAATTTTCTGTCACTTTGATTTCTTCTATTCTTTGTAAAATGGTTTATTTGAATGTTGATGATGTTACGGAGACCGTGATAGGCTGATTTAGTTTTAGGGATTACTTTTGAACTATTTTGTTAAAACTTATATTTTATTGAATTGAATGAAGTTGTCGTTGATGATTATTGATTTTATTTATTATCTTGCAACAAATCGAGAGAGTGAGTAAGAAAAAATTCGTGTAGGATTGTACAACAAGAGTTGGTGACCTATATACTTACAATTATCACGTTAATTGAATAGTTAGAAGACAGATCTCAGCGAATTAAATTGATCACCCATAAGATAACTTAATAACTAGTTGAGTTGATAGAGTCATTAGGTAGGTTGAGAGATCGTCCAATTGATTCTCATTAATTTAATTAGGGACAAGTAGTTATACCTTGAGAGGCGGTAATTATTACATTCAGAAATATAAGATGAGACACAATTCAATTAATAAAATAGGAGGGAGAAAAAATGGGGAAAAAAATAATCTCTAGTCTTTAGATTCTTAAATTCCAATTTTCTACAATTTCGGTATTGTCCATTGATTTGCTTTAGTCTTTTATTTTTAATTTAATTTTACAGATTATGTGCATTTAACAATTTCATTTCTTAAACAAAGTTTCATCTAAATTAAGCAGTGCCTAGGCATCAATCCCTATGGGATCGACATCACAAATCACAATCCATACACTTGCGGTTTTTGAGCATAAAATAAGCAGATAGGTTTTACTATCAACAAGTTTTTGCCGTCATTGTCAGGGATTGATTGTTGAGCATCGAGTTTAATTTATATTACTTTGATTTAAGAGTTTTTTATACTTTTCCTTATGTAATTGCAGGTACATGAATGCAAGGAGCACACAAAGAACAAAAGAAGCCATAGAAGATGAATTTCCTAATATTAAGAAGCACATAAGAGAAATAAGAAGGGTAAAGCATCTAAATTTTTCAAATCAAGATATGACTGAAGAAGGAGAGTAAGGAGGACCAGAGTAAACATTGATGGATTTCATAAGGCCAAGGTTTAGCCCTCAAGGAGTAACGATATCAGTAGTTCAAGCAATTAATTTTAAGGTAAAGCTGGTGTTATATTCTACAAAATAGTGTGCAATTTTATAAGCTATTTAATAAGGATCTGAAGGCCCACATTGCAAATTTCTTAAAGATCTATGACATATTAAGATTCAAAGGAATATCCAACGATGCGGTGAAGCTGACACTATTTTCGTTCACGTTGAAGGATCGGGCCAAAGCGTGGTGCAACTCATTAAGTTCAGCCCAGTTATGACTCAGGAGTAGCTCGCCCAAGCATTCCTCACCAAGTATTTTCTATTAACAGAGACGACGAGGATAATCAATCACAAATTTCCAATAGAGTGATGGAGAATCTCTCTATGAAGCTTATGAGAGATTTAAAGAACTTCAAAGAAGTTGTCCACATCATAACCTCCTAAAGGAATTTCTGCTTCAAATATTCTATAATGGAATGAATCTGAGCATAAGGGGCACAATTGATGCAGCAGTCGGAGGTTCATTGATGAGAAAGATGGTGAAAGCAGCTCATGATCTATTGGAGGAGTTGGCAAGCAACAGCTACATGTGGTCAAGCAAAAGGAGCAGACAAGGATAGAAGGAACAGAAAGGTATGATACTTATTGACTTGGTTACTGCCTTGCAGGCTTAGATCACAGCTCTTACGAAGTAGCTAAACAACATTCAAAGAGCATCTACCTCAGCAGTTAAGGTGATGCAAGCACAATGTGAGCTATGTAGGGAGAACAACCACAACTCAATGGAATGTTTTCTATTAGGAGCTAGCGGTATTGAATAGGTAAGTTACCTAGGCCAAATGCAGTAAGGTAATATTCCTTATTCTAACTCATATAATCTGGGTTAAAAAAAACCACCCAAACTTTTCTTGGAGTAACAATAATGTAGGTGGCCAACAAAGACCACAAAGACTGCCAGGATTCTAATAAAATCTAATCGGAGCGTTGGAAAGCAAAATGGATAAGATGATAAAGGTCTTGGGGTCCAAACTAGTAGCACAAAAGGAAAATCATAAAAGGATGCATGCAATCTAGGACGAAAATCAGAAGAGGGTGAAATTAAAATTTGACCAGATTTTAAAGAATTGTTCATCATCCATCCACAATTTGGAAGTTTAGGTAGGCTAACTAGCTAACACTTTTTCTTCATGAGGTAGTCTACCAAGCAACACAAACGCAAATCTAAAGGAAAGAATCATGGCCATTACTCAGATAGAGAAAAAAGAAACTAAAAATGAGGAGAAAGATAAAGACAAGTAAGAACAGCAAACAGCGTTGGAAGTCCTTCTGAGTGGACCAGTAGGTGAGCCGATTAGGGAACTTAAACTTGGACTTTGACTTTAGATTTTTGCTCAGTGAAAGTCATCTCTAAGTAAAGTAGTTAGGAATTCTATGGAAGCGGAGTTGATCAAGATGATAGTTATAACAAATCAACTTCGGACAAAGCTCATGTTAAATGAACTGCTAAAGAAAGAGGTTATCAAGCACATATCATAAGGAAGTCTACATGTAGCACAAAAGAAAGAAGACTCAGGGGACTTTTTCATTCCATGTAGTATAAATGGAGTTAAGATAGATTGAGCATTTGCAGATCTGGGAGCTGGTATCAACATGATGTCATACTTATTTAGTAAGTTGGGTCTAAAAGAGTCAGAGTCTACTAAGACATTAATGAAAACGACTGACAGAATGGTGTATTTGCCAAAGGGGATCATCAAGAACGTGCAGGTACACATTGATAAATTTGCCTTTCCTGCAGATTTTTGCATACTAGATATTAGTGAAGACAAGGAAACCCCAATGGTTCTTAGATGACCATTTCTGGCTATTGCTCGTGCAATTATTAATGTTGATGGGGGCGAATTACTATTGAGTAGGAAAGGAGTAGTTAACATTCAAGATATCGAAGAAAAATTATCGTCCTACTCTACCCCTTATGGATATCAAGGAACCTAAAATCCAAGGAGGATGGGAAAATATTAAGTACCCTGGGAATGCGTTTAGGAAGAAAAAAATGCGTAGGAGAAGGAAAAGAAAGGAAAACAATAATGAAGGTGGAGTTTAAAATAAGGTAGCCCATGTACAAAGTCTGAGATTAGTTTATGTATTGCTACTATACTAGTCATTTGAACCGCCATGAACAAATAGGAGAGTCGAGCTACTAATGGTAATAGAAGCACTGCATGGGAGGCAACCCATAGGAGTCAACTATCTTTTGATTGTTTTTATTTATTTATTTATTTGCTTGAATTATTTAGTTATGATTATGTTTGAATTAGGTTTGATTGATGTTTATGTTGATTCTGTTTAAATTTCAACTTGCTTTCTTTTCAAATTTCTTGTTGATGATATCATCTTGATGTGTTTGTAGGTTTTGGGATCATGGAGAACCTCACAATTTCAAACCTTCTTCCAAGCTTATATGTGGGAATTTCGGTAATTCCCAAAGGCGTGGGAAATCTCTCCAGAAAGTTTTTGGAGAGAAAACCCATGATCATAGGAATTGTGGTTATTCCCGCGAGAGTGGGAAATCTTTCCAGAAAGTTTCTAAAGACTAATCCCATGATCGTAGGAATTCCATCTGAAGCAAACTTAAAGTTTTTCCCCTTTTCATCTTTCATTCATTTTTTAAAATTTCACTCCCTCTCTCTCTAGAACACGACATCCTCTCTTCTCACTCTTTAAAACTCTTCAATTTTCATCTAGATTCTTGGTATTTTCTTCATCCCTTTCCATTAATCTTACATTCCTTCATGTTTTTATGCATTAATCACTCCTAAACATAAGGATTTAGATAAGATTTTTCTCTCTCTCACTAAAATACGAATTTCACCCTCTCTCTCTCATTTTTTTGCATATTTTCTTCTCACAATGACTCCACTAAGGACAACTAGGGTCAGGAAACCAGTTGACGAGCTCTACCTTCAAGTTTCTGATGAAGGGAAGACCAACTTAACGGTAGCTTATCGAGCTCGGAAAAAGAAGGTGTGCATTACTATGACTTTAGGTATAGAGAAATATTCACTCCTAGGTATTTTGATTTTCAAGTGTTAGAAAATGTAGGAGTAAGACGCCAACTTGAACAACTAGCTGCGTAGGGTAGAATAGATTTGTTCGATACAATGTACCTATTTATGCCACCATAACTTTAGAGTTTTTCACAACATTAGGTACAACCCTAAAATGGATTTGTTTTGGTCTAGGTTAGGTGGAAATATTTTTAAATTTGATTATTCTGTCATGCGTGAAATGTTTAATTTGTCGAATACAAAAATTCTAGATGGTCACGCTGATTTTGATGGGATGCTTATTAAAAAACTCTCACGACTGAAGAAAATGTTGACTCCCACAATGCACCAAATTCTTTAATCCGAAGAGTTGAGCATCTATTTTTACACAAATTTATGTGTCTGACTATGTTTAATAAAACGAAAATCAACAAATGCTCTGCCAAAGAACTTTTCTTTTTATGGTGCATGTATCAAAAAATTAAAATCAACACACCATATAAGATTTTTCAATCACTAGTGAGTGTGGTTAACAAAAAGAGTTCGTCTGTTGGAATGGCTCATATTGCTTATGCATTGGGTGTGTTTTATAATGTTAACATGGAGAATTTGGATACAATGCCACATGATATATTTGACATATCTTACTTGAGGCGTTCTGAGATTATGCAGCTCCATTCTATGGAACTCCATAATCCTCAAACTTGTGTTGAACTGAGGAACAGAAGGGGCCAAGATACAACATCGCCCAAACTTCCACCTCCCGAGCAATCCCGAAACTAAAAGAAAAAGTAAAAGAGGCGGGACCGAGTACACTGACATGGGCCAACCGAATCCAACAAACCCTCAACCAGATAGTTTCTGACCAACAGTGCATGACATACCAAATCGATAAGCAGAGAAGCCACATGTAGCAAGTCCGTAAGAAGCAACGCGATTTTAAGAAAAGGTTCCTCAACTTCTACTGAAGGAACAATTTTGAAGCTCCCTCGCCCACACCATCACCACCATCATCTCCATAAGTCATTTCTTACCTTTTACTTTTAATTTTGTTACTTCTTTTGTTTGGTTTCATATCATTTGTGTGTGTTATGTCTTTGTTTGGTTTTTATTTCTTTAATTTTGTTTGAATTCATTTTCTTTTGTTTGGCTTAATATCATTTGTTCGTTTAATTTTTTTTGTTTGGGTTGTTTTCATTTTTATTTGGTTTAATGTAATTTTCCCTCACTTGGTGTTTAACTTGTCATATTGAGGATAATGTGATCTTTAAGTGTAGGGAGGTAACATCAACTTTCTCAACTGCATGGTTTACAATGTGTTTAGTAGGATGCATGTTCAGGCATATTATATGTGCTTTGTGTTAGCAATGGAACCACACTTGAGTCACTCCAATAAATATTTCCATTAAATTCTATCATGTGAGTTGGAATTAGATTAAATGCATGCTTGAACTCAAATTAGGCTACTTGAGTAGAAAGTGAACCATATAGAGTGATGAAAAGTAGTTGGCTACATAAGCTTAGTCATAAATTGACATTTGAAAAATGAGGTAGTGTAGAGATGCATAATGAGTTCTCATTTGAGCCAAAGTGAGGATTGAGTCATATGGCTTCATCTATAGTCATTTCATTTCTTTGTTGAGTGTTACTTTCTTAGGTTACTACCTTCATAACTTACTTTGAATTGGTTTGAGTCTACTGGATGCATGCTTAATAGAGATGATCTAGGCCCTTTTTTTGTATTAACTCTTGGCTAAATGACCTATATGTTGATTATCCCTTACTACCTCTGTTGAGCCTAACCTTTTGTTTCTTGAAAACACCTGAATTTTTTAAAACCTTAAACCCCATTACCCTACCCTTTCACAAGGTTAGTAAAGTGTTAAGTAATACATTAATTGGGATAGTGTGAAAATTTTTACTGAGATAATTTAAGTATATTTTTTTGTGGACTACATTATATATAGTGTTATTTTTTATTCATAGTTTGTCCATGTATTACTGAAAAACAAAGACAAAAAACAGAAAAATGAAAAGAAAAGGAAAAGGAAGAACAAGTGAGTAGATTAATAAGTGCAAAATATCAGTATATTTGTATATCTCGGAGTTATGTTATGTTATTCCATTTTATATGCTTTTCATTTTACTAATACTTGTGTTTAAACCTTTTTCCCCCTTTACCCACCTTAACCCTTGTCACATTACAACCCCACATAAGTCCTTTTGATCTATTTATGCATGCAACCATTGTAGAGGAGAATTGGTGCATTACCAAGCCTATAGCAGTGTAGTTTCCTATAGGAAGTGTGAGCGAAACATTAACCATTAAACACTTGAGAGAAATGAGTGAAAACCATGAGAAAGGTTCATTTTTGCATCTTTACTTATCTTTGAGTGATGGTGTCAATTGTTGAGTTCGCTTATGTACACCAATGAACAAATAGTCATAATATGTGCATTAACTTGATATTTGAGTTGGCTTGAATTTGAGGAATTGTATGTTTGATCTTTATGAAAATGAAGTAGTATAATTGATTGGTTGTATTTATTTTCTTGAGGACAAACAACGATTTAAGTGTAGGGATGTTGATAGGTGTGTATTAGGATATGTTTTTTATAGGTAATTGTCATGTGTTTTCTTGCATAATTGTTGATTATTATTTTAGTTTAGGACTCATTTTGTATTATTTTGTTTAGTTTGATTTCCATTGTTGTTCTTTTAAGTTTGATGTTAATTTAAGGTAAGAATTGACTTTTTTATGTAGGAAGTTGAAGCAACTTGGAGGTTGAACTAGAGATCAAAGACAAGAAGAAAATAGGAGTGTATCTGTGACCAATTCCTACGACCGTGGGAATTATAATTCGAGACCTTATGTGAGGCTTCATTAGACTTAGGATTTTTGGACTATAAAAGCATCATTAAGCCTCCATCTTAAGGGAGATGATAGCCTTTTATAGAACCGCCATCCTTAAGTGAAGAACATATGTTTAGAGCTTTGAGGAAGGATTGAAGTCACGGATCATCATCAAAATTGGGGAAAATAGCTCATCAACACTAAAATTCCAGATTTTGGCAAAGAAGAGGAGTCTTTATATTCAATTTTCTGTCACTTTGATTTCTTCTACTCTTTGTAAAATGGTTTATTTGAATGTTGATGATGTTATGGAGACCATGATAGGCTAATTTAGTTTTAGAGATTGCTTTTGAACTATTTTGTTAGAACTCTTATTTTATTGAATTGAATGAAGTTGTTTTTAATGATTATTGATTTTCTTTGTTATCTTGTAACAAATCGAGAGAGTGAGTAAGATAAAATTCTTGTAGGATTATACAATGAGAGTTGGCGACCTATAGACTTACAATTATCATGTTAATTAAATAGTTAGAAGAGAGATCTCGACAAATTCAATTGATCACCCATAGGATAGCTTAATAACTAGTTAAATCAGTAGAGTCATTGGGTAGGTTGAGAGATTATCCAATTGATTCCCATTAATTCGATTAGAGATATGTAGTTACACCTTGAGAGAGGGTAATTATTACATTTAGAAATCAAGGATGAGTCACAACAATTAATAAAATAGGAGGGAGACAAAATAGGGAAAAATTAATCTCTAGCCTTTAGATTCTTCAATTCCAATTTTCTACGATTTCAGTCTTGTCCACTGATTTGCTTTAGTCTTTTATTTTTATTTTAATTTTACAGATTATTTGCATTTAACAATTTCATTTCTTGAACAAAGTTTTGTTTAAATTAAGTGGTGCCTGAGCAGCAATCCTTGTGGGATCGATATCTACTCTTTTTAACTACAAGTCACGACCCATTCACTTGTGGTTTTTTAGCGTAAAACAAGTAGATAGGTTTTACTGTCATCATTCATGTCCATTTGGAAGGACATCATGTCCGTTGGGTGGACATTCTGTAACACCCTAATTCCACCAAGCACGTATCCATACATCCTGAGGACAATCTGACACACACCTTGTGAAAGCGACACACTAGAGCAGTCAAATAACTCTCATTTTAAATTTTTTAAAACATCACACACATATTCAGAAAATCAATAAAACTTTCCAACCTATTTTATTCAAAAACAATTTTAGTTGCAAGTATTACAAACAATTATCACATCATCATATATTCCAGTAATCGTCTAGGCCCAATACAAAACATTTCCAGTTATACAGTCATTACACTTTTCAAGTCGCATAAATGTTGTACAATATCTATGGAATACAAATTTCAAATTACAAAAGAAATATTTTTGACATATGCAGATATAGCTGATCCACACCTTAATTTCTTACTCAAATGCAGTGATTAGAGTCCAATTGGTCTACCTAGGTATCTCTCTGAGCCTGAAAAATATGTTGCAAAATTTGAAACTCAGTTGAGTAACCATTCTCGATGATTCACTCTTATCATACAACACAACAATTCATGTTATCATATAATTCACATCTTCTCAATTATCATAATGTAATATCATGAAACACTTTGTTCAGAATTGTCACATTTCAAAATCCATGTAATTATTCATTTCCTGGTGATCATTTAGAACATAATCATAGATGAGCTTTCACATATTTCATACAATAAAAGTCCTCAAAACATTACAATCATTCAATTTTTTCATAGTATACGCAATGTTTATGAAACTCAAATTCATTTATTACTTTGTTGTGACTGAGTGCCTTTTTCACTATCCCGTATCCATTGTGGATATTGGGCTCTTTCATATTGTCCCTTATCTGTTGGGGATATAGGGCTTATTTTAGATATTGAGCTATAGGCTCTTACCACAAATGTCTGAGCTTTAAGCTCTTTTTCACTGGTGACTCTGGTCATAACTACCTTTATATTTCATGCATTCTTGGAATGAAATGCATTACACATATTCAATCATTATGTTCAGTCGTACACATTCACTTTTACTTTCCAATTCACATTCATCATTGGACTTTTAGTCTGACATTCAACCTATAAATTGAGAACACATTTAGTCAATCACATTCACATTCAAGGAACACTTCTAATGAGTTATTCATGCATCAATCAACTCGGACATTTTATGTTAGGAAATCAATACACATACATCACATACTAATTCACATTCACATTCAAGGAACACTTCCAATGTGTTATTCATGCATCAATCATCTTAGACATTTTATGTCAGGAAATCAGTACACATACATCACATACTAATTCATATTCACATTTAAGGAACACTTCCAATGTGTTATTCATGTATCAAATGCCTTAGACATTTTATGTCTGAAAATCAGTACACATACATCACATACCAATTCAATTCAAAATTAAACAAACAATCAAGGTGAGACCATTTTAGGTTACTCAAAATTACTCCCTTTAGCTTATTGCCATGAAGTCTCGGCAATGTCTGGAAGCAGTCGCTCTATGTGCTCTTCTATCAATCACATACATTTTCACATTACTACATTGCACATTTAGAAAAATAAGCACATCTATAAATGTATCATGTATTATGCATGTTCATTGAAAATTTCTCGTGTATATTTCTTTAATACACTTGATCACTTTCAATTGATCACTCATACATATACCACTCTTTTTCCTAGGATTATACACTCACACAATTTCCTAGTCCACATTCAATCATTTCCAATTCATCACTTACATACTTTGAATCACATTACATTCATAAGAACATCTTTATATATTAACATTTCATATTTTACACTTATCCTTGAACATCTCCATGATCAAAAATCTTCTTATAATACACACACAATTGGTACTTTATATATGAAAATTTAGCAAGTTAAATATGTACATTCACCAAAAATTTCCAGCAACATATACTCATACATTCACACAATTCTCATTCATAAATACCCTATGTTCTTCAATTCTTGTTCATCCATACCTTCTACACATTTTGCATGTTCTTAAGATCATGTTTTCATTAAAATAACTCATTTATTCCTTAAACAAATCAAAATTTCCAGATTTGAACTCATCGGCATCAAAACAATCCCTTCTTTAAGTTAGGACTTCAATTAACTACATAAACTTATCAAGATATCTTCTGGCCAAACTGTTTCACACAAGCATTAATAAGACATCAGTAATCATTTTTCATGTTTTAAACTTTGACTAATTCGAGCTCTACATTCCCCAAAAATTAGGAAATAACATAAGGTTCCTGCACAGGGGTCTATCATAGGCAGTATTGGGAAAACAAGCATAACTCAAGATCTAGTCACTATTTTATCAAGAAACTTTCACAGAGGTCAAGCTAAGACCTATATCTACAGCTTTCATTGTTTGAATTTCTTCAAATGCATGCCCTAAAGATGTGTAACAATGGTCGAAAAATAAAACTCTAATTTTCCATATTTTTTCTCAAAATAGATTTTCGGGTCAGTTTTGCATGGCCCTTTTGACATAGAAAATGAGGTATTTAGGCAATACATCCTCATAAAAAAATGTGTCTACATTTATTAAGTTTCTAAAGACATCAAGTTCATGCAGTTTGGTTCAGTATTCTGCGAGTTATACTTAAATGAATATAGACTATTCTCACACAGCAATAGCACCCAGCGCTCAACTTCAAGCCAAATTTATAAAACTTTAGAACGAGAATTCCCATTTGATTACTTCATGAATAATGTAGCCATATGTCTCTAGCTTAATATAAATTAAAAATCATCCCATTTTGATAGTTACAGATCAATATATGGCTACAATACAGATGCATGTTCAGTGAAAACACTCCATCTAATATATTCTAGCACATTTCATCATCAATCTTACATGCAATTCATTCCAATTCAAGCATCATTATCATACCCTAAGGATCAGAATTCTACTTACTTGTTAAGCTCAAATTCCACTTCAAAACCTCGATTCAATCTAGCCCTCAAGCTTGCATGATCACCTCAATTACAAAGAAAACAACAAGATTAAACACAACAGCATATAACTTTCTTTATGTAGAATCTTGTCTAGATTTTGGAGTGGTAATTAACGAAATAGATGAAAAATTTCGTAGCTTTGGGAGGGTGGACATTTCAGTGGTGAAGGGAAGAAAGGAGAGAATGAAAAAAGCAAAACAACTCCTACATTAGCCTAAATCATTAGGTGGTGGATGTCACTGTTTCAAAATAACAAGTGTTCCTATGCGTGCACTCCATTTGTTCTCTCCATAAGCTACCACATGCGTTCCACTTGTCCTCTCTATAATCTACCATAGGTCACCTAATTATGTAGTACATATTTAAATCCAAGATTGGTCCACTTGTCACACAATAATTTGTCCATTTGTCTACTAATTATTAGTCCATATGTCACACATTTTACTATACCAAATGTCACTCAATTATAGGCTTAATCATCCTAATTTCCATATATCAATTTTTCTTACCACTTGACATTTTTCCCAGACCAAATGTACATTTAATTCATCAATTTCCCAATCCATAACATTTAATTCCAATTGACTAATGGAAATCCAAACATACCAAATCACAATTGACATCATGTTCACTTAACATTTTTTATACCCCGAGACATGTCAATGAATGCATGTAAAATTATTTTCTTGAGTGTCATCATTTTTCACGTGTATGAGTATGCCATATGATGCATGAAATGTACATCTAAATTCTCAGCAAACTCTCTTGTATAGTATCTTAGGGTTCCAACCCTGATCAGGTAAAATATCTCTTCAGAGTCCTTATGGAAGTTGTAGAACTCAAATTCCTCTTCAATAGCATATTTAAATGACTTTAATCTGATATCAAAAAAGAATGTTATGGTTTTTGTCCTAAAAACATATAGATATAAATTATTGACTTATCAATGCTTTCCTATGATGCTTTTAGGCTTAAACGAAGATTAAAATGAGTTTAGTTTAATGTGGAAATAAGAGACAAAAAGGAGTGATATGTTTAGGGTGATGATTAAGGATATAATCATAAGAATGGATTGTTGTATATTAAGTGTTCAAATATTTGGGATGTTATGAGAATGAAGGTGAACCTATGATGGTTAATGTGATTCAGAGAAGATGAATGAAGTGTATTAAGTAAAAGTGTACGATAAATTGAATATTTTGGGATCTTTAAATGTTAGAACAACCTTAATGAATGAGTGAATGATGAACTTAGAATAATCTTGTACAATTGAGGTGTAAGCCTATGTTCAAATTAGACATATGTGAGTTTTGAAGTATGAATCATCTTGAGATGCTAATTAAAGATAAATACCCGAAATAGTCAAATTGAGCATGCATTATACATTACTCATATACATATGTGTACAATTGAATGTTTATGTGATTATGCAATTAGTAATGTATGTGAAATGTGTGTATTGTATGATGTTGATACACAAGATTGAATGTCAGTGCCCAAAGGTTTCCAGAACATAGAAGCAAATGTTAATCTGGAGCCTACTGTGAGTCGACCTAAATGTTCTTACTTTAATTGCTTGTTCTGTTCTAAAATTATGTACTGAATTGGTATGTGATGTGAATGTACTGATTCCAGACATTGAAGGTGCGAGGCGTTTGATATATGTAAAACATATTGGAAGTGATCATTAAATGTGAATTTGACTGAATAAGTGTTTCTCAACTTAATTGTTGAATGTCAGATTAAAGGTTCGATGATGAATGTGAATGTGAATACTAATGAGAATGATTGAGCACTAGTGATTGATTGAAATTATGAGATGACGCATTTCATTACATGAATGCATGAACAAATAAAGACTGTTGTGACTGGAGTGGCCAACAAAAAAGAGCTTAAAGCTTAGAATGTGGTAAGAGTCTGAGGATCACTATATAAAATGAACCTTATATCCACAACAGATAAGGGATAGTTATTAATAAGCACGGTATCTATAATGGATACGAGACAGTTACAGGTACTCGGTCACAACAATAACAATTAGAAATGAGTTTCATAAGCATTTCATATATAATTGATATGTATGTATTAAATGATTGAAATGAGTTATTTGTCTACCCTAAATGTGAAATAAATGAATAAAGTGTTAATTGATGCCACATGTGTATGTGAATAAGTATGATATGTAATGACTTTATGACTGAAAGTGTTTCGAATTTGTAATAGGCCTAAATAATTTCTAGAATTCTGCAATGTGTATATTGTTTGTGACATTGTGATTGAAATGGTTATAAATAAAATAGGCCATTAATGATTATTGGTTTTCCAAAAAAATGTATGTGATGTTTGAAAAAAATCTGCAATGAGTTGTATTTGACTACTCTAGCATGCCACTTTCACAAGGTGTATGTCTGAATGTTCTAGGGATGTATAGATACGTGCTCGGTGAAAGTGGGGTGCTACATATCTTTTTCTTACTTCCTTAATTATCTAACTCATGTCGAAGTCCCATGCCTTCCCGATCTTATTTGGAAATGAAATAACATAACTACAGAATTCAAACTATCTAACAGTGAAAGGAAATAACTTGGAATTAATAATTCATGGGTTGCCTCCCATATAACACTTCTTTTAATGTCGATAGTTTGACGCTCTTCTTGTGCTTAAGGTGGTTCAAATGAATAGTGCAATGACATCACACAAATTGATCTTACCACTTGAACATGAGCTACCATGCCTTCCTTCGCTTTCTCCTCCACGATTTTTTTTTTAAAATGCATTCACAGGGTCCTTAATATCTTCCCATTGTCCTCAAGGTTTGGTTTCTTTTATGTTAGATAGAAGTAAGGGAGAAGTATTGTTATTCTTTGAAACGGTGAAGGTTATTTGATACTTTCTGGCCCTTAAATTTAGTTCACCCCATCAACGTCAATTATTGAGCGAGTTATAACCAAGAATGGCCATCCAAGGACCATAAGGTTTTCCACATCTTCTCCAATATCCAATATAAAGAAATCTATTGGGACGGTAAAAATATCAATCTATACGTGCACATCCTTAACAATATCCTTAGGCTGATGAACTGTTCTATCAACCATCTTCGCTAGCATCGTAATGAGTTTTAACTCTTCTAACCCCAATTTTTGACTAAAGGTATAGGGCATCATATTAATACTCACTCCCAAATCTATAAATGCCCTATTTATTTTAACTCCATTAATACTACAAGAAATGTAAAAATCCCCTGGGTTCTCTTTTTTTGTGCTATATTAGGGTTTTCTTTCGCTATGGACTCTTTAATCTTCTTTTTGATTGATTCCTTTAGTGTGAGCCTCGTTTATAGATGTTACGTTATGGCCTCAATAGTTTTTAATTCAACCTCCTTAGAATTCCTCGTTGCCTTACTTGAAATTGATTTATGCTAAGCTAAAAAAGAGTATGAAAATTTAGGTTCCTCGATTGGGTTGATTACAAGCTCACTTGGTAGGAATTCCATATTTGCTTGTCCTTCTCCCTTGTCTCCGTCTTCTTTTGTATGTTCGAGTTTCCTTTCCTGAGTCTAAGTGATGGTCATGATCCATTCCTTTGGGTTATATTTGGTATCACTTGGAAGGGTTCTTGCATTTTAAGTACGAATTACCTCTACTAGTTAGAATTGCCTCTACTAGTTGACCTACTTGGACCTCTAGATTGTGTATTGAAGAAGCGTGGTTCTTAGTGACTTGCTTGAGCTTGTTTCCAAGCATCTTATACTCATCCTCCATGCCTCCATTTTATCTAAAATCCTATCCAACTTGGATTCCATTGAGCTCAGTTTATCTTGATGGAAATATAGTTGTCTTTGAGGCTTGAATTGTCCTTTAACATTGTTCACCCATGATAAGTTAGGATGATTATTCCACCCAAGGTTGTATGTGTTGGAGCAAGGATTGTTTCCCCCTCCTCATCCATATTGAGCTCCATATAATTAACTTGCTCTGGATTGTTATCCTTCATCAAGAAGTAGTCCCCCATATCACGGTCCATTAGTCCATAGAGTTCATACTTTAGTTGCACAACTTTTACCAAAGTTGAGGATAAGCCCTTATATTGTTGAGTTGATATCAATTTTTACCTGCACCTCGTCATTTGATCAATAACTATAACTCCTTTTTGTTTTTAGAAGGAAGTGGATTGTCTACTCTGCACGTTCGTCTATAGGCAGCTATTACCCACCATCTCCTCTATCAGCTCTTCTGCTTCATATACTGTCTTTCTGATCAATGATCCTCCTAAAGTTGCATCAATTGTGCCTCTCATATATTTATAGAATGTTTGCAACAAGAACTCCTTAGGTAATTTATAGTGTGGGCATTTTCGTTGAAAGTCCTTGTATCGTTCTCACACTTCATAGATCGATTCCCTATCACTTTGATGGAAGTTGGTAAATCTCCTTGATAATCTTCGTGGCCTTAGTAAGGGGAAAATAGTTGTCTAAAAAGGCACAAACTAGTTGATCGTAAGTGGTAACATGAGTTAGGATGAAGGAGTGGTATAAGGCCTTTGCTCTATCTCTTAAGGTAAAAGGGAAAAGCCTAATTCTTACCACATCCTCTGACATCTGATATTACCAACAGGTACATAGATTTCAAGGAAATTAACTATTTATGCATTGGATCTTCATTGGTTAGTCCATAGAATTACACTTTCTATTGAAGCATATTTAGGAGTGTTGGTTTAGTTTCAAAAGAGGTCGTTTGTACGGGCGGCCTAGCTACTCCTTGGTTAGTCATATTGAACCTTAGTATCATGAAATCATTAAGGGTTATTTGTTGACGTCCTTGGTTCACTTTGTGATCCAAATCTTACTGAAATTCCACAACCATTATTGCCTTTTTGCTTTCTTCTTCTTCTTTATACCAAGCTTTCCTAATTGATTGTTCTAATCAAGTGACATCTGGCTCTAAGGTTTCAGCTGCACAACTCAAACTTCTTGTGACTCTTGTGTTCATGCAAGAGCATGAAATAGAAAGAAAGAATAAAAAATCAAAACTAACTAAAATTCCTTAGAATAAAGAATTAAACTAATTTCCTTCCCAGCAGCAACGCCAAAAAAATTGATCATTAGGTTTGCTTGTATGTAAGTTTTAATTATTAACCACCAATAATCTACAAGCACATAGTTCATTAGCATAGTACCAAAGGTGTCGATCCCATAAGTAGGGAGTTAATCTAATTCTAAAATAAAAGGCCAGAAATAAATAACGTAAATTTAAGATGCGCGAAATTAATAAGAGATTTTAATTTAACCAATAAAATTAAGAATCAAACATGAAATACTAATTACTAAGCAATTTGCAGCACACCGAAGAATTAACTAAAAGAAATTACCAATTGAGAGAAAGGGAACATTACCTATCTTTAATGCTAGGGTTGATTACTCTCTCTCAAGTTATAACCACTAACCCTAATCAAATTATGGAGGTTCCAATCTCTCAATTGACAACCTATCTTAGTTCTGAAATTCTCTAATAAACTATCAAGAACCTATGCAAGATCTCTCTTCACATAATTTTTTGATTTGATTCAATTATTGTTTCTATTAGATCACCTAACTCTCTTTAGTCCAATTTGATCATTTTTCATTCGATTCACACTCTTAGTTTATTATCAAATTATACAATCACATAATTTAACCACAACAGATCCAATAAACACATAAACAATCAAATTTTCATTAATTCAAGAGTAAAATTCTGAAGGTGAGTTTAGAACATCCTTAACATTCTAGATTCTATAATCAACTATTCAATCCAATTCTATCCAATAATATAATCGAAAATAAATAGGAAATACAATCTAAATGGATTATAGAAGGTAGCAATGTGGAGAAACCTCCTAATCCAAGAAGTACATTGAGTCTGCTTCTTCTCCTCTTCTCTCTTCCTTCTTCTCTTCCTCTTTCTCTCGATGATTTCTCTCTAGGGTTTCTCAAGGTGGCTATTGTAAAAAAACTTTTTGTTGCCTCTTTTATTTTTCTTTAAATATCCTCTTGTGTTTTGAGTAACCCTAAGGTTTTTTTTTAGTTCTTTTAGGTTCGAAAGGTCTAAAAAATCCCTCAAAACTTAACGTTCTTGAGTGTCTGCACGTCTGCCTGACGTAGGCCACGATCGTGGCCCCTGCAAACCATGATCATGACCCCTGTAGGCCACGATCGTGGGCCATTTCCTAGGCTTTTGTCACCATCTTAGAATGTAGGTCATGACCATGGGCCAAGTCTAGTGTTTCTGTCACAGTCGTTGCTTTGGCCCAAATGCCTCCAAAACTTCTCTGTTCTTTGATATTGACCCTAAAACACTAGCAAGCACTTCAAGGTACCTTAGAAACATAATATTTAAGCTCAAAGACTTGTAGTAACCTATAAAACACTTAAAACATAAATAATTAACAAACTAACACAAAGATATTACAATTTGCGTTAATTGTTACAATTAGAAAATTAATGAATTAAAATGTACATTTAGTCTAGGAAAAATGTGAAGTGGCAAGACAAGTTGACATATGAAAAATTAGAATTACTAAGCCTATAAAATAAGTGACTTTTGGCATACAAAATTAAATGACAAATGGCAGTAGTGATGGAATGATAAATGGCCTAAGATATTAGTGACATTTGGCAGCCACATAAGAAGACATGTAGCTTACTCCATTTGTATGACATGCGTCCTTTTAAGAAAAAGACAGCTTGCACCAAATGGCTTAACCAATTGCAGAGTCATGTTTCTCTGTAGTTCTTTCTTCTGGATGCTTTCTTCTTCTCCTCCCTCTCACTACCGAAACACACACATAAACCCCATAGCTTTGAAATTTTGCTTTAACAATGTTCATTGTCACTTCACGATCCATACAACATGCTGGACAAAGATAGCTATAATCTATTATCATCTCTTTGCCCTTGTTGAAATCATTCTACTCCCCGTCTTGTTCTTAGAATTGTGACTGCAAGCATGGAAGGCTAGGTTAGCTTGATAATTAAGGAGGTATTCGAGTTGATCAAGAAGGTAAAATATTGATCTCTTATGATATAAAATAATAGAACTTGATGATGACTGAATTAGGGATTGATTGACTGAATTAAGGATTGATTGACTAAAGTATTAGTGTTAAATGTGTGCTAGAAAATGATATATGAATGGTAGTTTCTATTCTATTTAGCATGCAAGAAAACAACAGTTTATATGTTAAAATGAATGACTTTAGCTAGAAATTGAGATGAAATTGATGAGGAATTAAGGTATAATTAAGGTATAATTGAGGAATAATTAATAGACTATTATGAAGGTGTTTTGAATTTGGTATGAAAGAGTTTTATTTTGAATCTGGAAAACAAAAGGGGATGTTAGTTTATGTGTAAGAATAATTGTTATTAACATAAATGAATAAAATTTAGAGAGCTTTAATGTAAACAAAATAGAAGCTATATTAATATGAATTGAAGTAGCTTTTGAGAGTATGAATTCTGGAAAAAAATTGAAGTGTTAATGATGATCCTAAGTAGATAAAATTTGTGGAGAATTGAGGGAAATTGGATAGTGCACAATCGGGCACTTATCCTATGATCATGGGAAAGTCCCCCATGATCGTGGCCAAAGCTTTTAAACGATAATTTTGGTTTTATGAATTTGTTGAACCAAATGTGGATAAGTCACTCTACATTGGTGTATTTGGACTTGATTAAGGCTTGAAATGAACCTAGATTATTGCTTGATTAATTTGTTAAGGGATAAGTTTAGGTTGTTAATTGATATCATTGCTTAAGGAATGGATTGTCTCGATATCAATATATTTAAATCTAGAAATTTTGAGTTAAAGGTGTTTTTTATGAATGCAAATATGATCCAAATGATATGAATAAGGTGTATTAGGCATGAATAAATGAGAATTAGGAAATTGTGTGAATGTATATTGCTAAAAAAGGTTGATGAATGTATGACTGATGAAATTAGAGTAATCAACTTACTCAAGGTATAAATCTAAATGCAAAGTGGTAATATATAAGCTATAAAAATTCAACAGTCAAGATTTGTAATTAAGAATACATACCCAGAAAGGTCAACTGAGCATACATTGAACATGAAACATATACATGTGCATGATTGTATATTCATATAATTAAACAAATTAGTGATTGTGAACTATATGTGTATTGTTTGATTATAGACACACAAGTTGATCGCTAACATCCAAACATTGCCGGATCATCAAGGCAATAGCAATTCTGGAGTGTACTATGAGTTAACCTAGATGTGTAAACTCAATTATATGTGCTTTTGTTGAATTGTATGTGTAATGTGGAATGTATGAACAACTGAATGATGAATGTCGGACTTAGATCTGAAGAGTTTGATATATGACATAAGCACATCTAATGACAAGTATTGAAAGCATGATATGTGAATTGATGCATCTCATTACATTGATATGCATGTTCAGATAAACGAGTTGTAACTGGAGTAGCCAACGTGTGGAAAAGAGCTTAAAACTCAAAATTGTGCACGAAGAGCCATAGGCTCAGATAACAATGAACCCATTATCTATAATAGATGCGGGATAGTATATGAAATGAGCTCAGCATCTACAATGGATGCAGGATAGTAAATTAGGTTAATAGGCGCTCGGTCACAACAAAGTAAAATAGAAAAAATCATATGTGGATTGTATATACAATTATACATGTATTATATGAATGATTGTGATGAAATTATTGAATTGTTCTGAAATTTTGATATGCAATGTTGGTATATAGTACTTGTTGAAATATGATGAAATGTGATGTGGAATTTGATACTAGATTTTATAATATACTTGCTGAATTGAGTTATGTAATTTATTTTGGTATTTTGACTTGAGTGAGCACATCAAAATGCTTCACACACCGAGTTCGCAAACTTATCAAAATTGCAACATTGATTTTCAGGTCCAAGGGAGATCTAGCTTCTAAAGTGATTTAATAGAATTCTAGTACTATTATTTCAGGGACAAGAATGGCTCAAAGGTCTAGTCAGCTGACACCTGTGAAGTCTAGATAGATGTTTTTTATATTAGCATTCCATTTTATGACACATATTGACTTTAGTGTTTAACTTTTGTAGTGTATGATGTACTGGGATTGAGTTCAAAACTGTTGTGCATGGTCAACTTGAATTTGGAATGTTAATGACATTTATGACTTATTATGATTATAAAGGAAATAAATATTTGGAATGCTTAAGTTATATTAATGCCTCAGATTGTATTAATGAGATTGTTCTAACATACCATTTCTATAGAGTATACTCTCGATTATCTGTGGATATGTTTGAGCATATGCGTTATAGGTATAGTATCTTACAAGTTTTGGTATCAGAGCATGATTTGGCATCCTCAGGTTCTAACCCTTAGTATGGAAAGACGTGTAATGAATAGGGTATTTGCTTATGTTGAATATGAGGTAGATGTTAGCTTGAAAGATTCACTTATTGTAGTTCTATGTATTGTTATCATCAATCTTTATAACTGATCCCTTCAGATTGGTTGTGCTTAAGGTGGTTGGTGTATAAGACCTTCAATTTGAGTTGTGAAACATTTTTTTTGCATTCATCATAGTTGATGTACATAATTGTGAGTGAATGTTGGTTTTTGTACTTGATAATATATTGAGTGTTACTTTTGTTTCACTAGCTTTGATGACTTTCATCCTACTTTATCCAAATACATCTCACCTTACCTTTACCCATATTACAACCTTGAAAAATCCTTTGATTCATGATTTTGCATATGAACCTTAGTGGTGGAGAAATGAAATGATGTGCAAATTTGTGGAATGACATGATCATAAATGCTACTGAATGTACCCATGAACATATCTTGTTTAAATACATTTTCGAAGTCTACCATTAGATTGTTTAGTTTTTAAAGGTATCGAATGTTGATTGATCATGAGTAAAAGCTTAGAAAGCTAAGTTCTTGCAATGATTTTTAAATGTTGTTCATCTTTACTTATGATTATATGGTTTTGGAAAATATAGGAATTTAGTAGATGTTTTTGGGTCTTTGAGCTTAATTTTGATATTTTGCCCGAGGACAACCAAAAGCTAAGTATGGGGGAAATTGATATGAGCTTAATTGATTATGAATTTATTCCATAACATTTAGTGATTATTGCTATGAAAATTCTTAAGATACTCACTTTGACTCATATGTGATTTTAGGCACCATTTGGAAGCAAAGAAATTAAAGTTAGTCAAAAGCATATGCATTAAGTCATTTTCTCGATGTTGACACTTATTTATCCTCGCAGAATAAGAAGGAGAAGAATAAAGAAAAGAAGTGAATACTTGGAGAAGGTTGGAGCAAGAACCCAGAGCCACGATTGTGACAGAAGAATGACGAAGTGCCACGATCGTATCATGACCTGGGCGATGACAGCTCTAGGACTGCTTCCGAGTTGAACTTATCAAGGGTCATTTTAGACATTTTGGGCTGGGTAAAACCTAGTTTTTACCCTAATTGGAATGAACTATAAAAAGTAAAGAATGAAACCCTGAAGGGGGACTCGATTCTTTCTACATTTGGGAGAGTTGTTCTTCGGTGTAGGGACATTTGGTGGAGGCTGAAGCCATTTTCTTAGGGAGCTCTTGGTTCATATGAACATAAAGGGTAAAGCTCTCAACTGTGAGAGACCCATAAAGGGGTAGCTTCCTGACATCAGTTCAGGGATGACACCGACACCGTCGACCCGGTTAAGTGTATTTCTCCTAATATTTGCTATTTCTTTCTCTCTTTAGAAATTGCTTATGTTATCATATAATTAATATTTTGGAGTTGCATAAGAATGATTGAATGCTCTATTTGATGATTTTTTTTGGTAAGAACTCATTGCTAAAATTGAATACAATACCAATCGTTGTTTTTCCGATTTATTTATAGTGAATAATGGTTCGTAATCATCAAGGATAACACAACCTAGGTTAATTAATCTGAGCTTCTATTATTATTGCTTAGATTAGTTTATTTTTCTCACTCGTAAGGTGACTGTCTGATTCAACTTAACCAAAATCTCCTAGGTTATCCTACAACTATAGTTAATTAACGAGCTTTTATTAATTAACTAGGACCTAAGGAAAAACCTAGATTACCAGAACTTGTTGTTAATGTATGACAAATAGTTCAAGGAGAGGTAAAAGAACTACAAATCAATGAAATATGTCTAATTAGGGTTTAGGCTGAGATTGAACCAAAAAACTGGGTCCTTACCTAATTCCGCACTTTTATCGTTTTTAATATTTTCTTTTATTTGTTTTCACTATGTTAGTTTTACTTTATTTTGTTATCAAACCAAACAAACCCCCCAAAACCTAAATATCAATTATTTTCATAACAAAGTCTAACCGAACACTCTCTGTGGGATTGACTTAGACTTACTATTACTATAGTAGTAGGTCTAATTTACTTTGACTAACATTATGACACGCTACCATATAGATAAACAAAGGATCAAATATGCATCATTAAAATTATCACTTACTTAGGTGGGTTTCTAATTTTCACAGGTTAAAGGACTTCTTGAAGAGTCTTTTCTTATTCGCAAAAATTGTTTTGGTGTATTAACGTGTTTCCAAAGATTATGATCAATTTTTAAATGAACATTGTCGTGTAAATATAGATAATTTCAATATGTTAACTGATTACTTACAGTTAACAATTAAAATATCAGACTTAAATTCATTTGATATGTACTTTCATCATAGTCCTCTCAAGTTCGAGAGAGGTAACATCAAGCATTCTAGTCCTAGTCTACTTAGGAATATCCTAAAGCATTAGCAAATAGTCAACATGTCATCCTCATCGCCAATAAACAGAGATGTAAACACTCTTGCAAATCATCTGAAATGATAAGGAGTGATAACATATGTAATAATAGAAGACTATACCTCTTCAAAGAGTTTCATATGTTTTATTTTCAAACTTCCTACTACTACAATCACTCTTAATTGAAACACTGATTACTTCGTTTTCATTTTAAATCCTTTTAACATGTTTTACAAATGCATCAAAGCGTTCTCTTTTAATAAAATGAAGTATCGCTCATGTGTACCAGCTAAATTCATCTATAATGACAAGTACATAATGATCACCTCTTAGGCAAGCTATTCTAAATATCTAAATAAATCCACGTGTAAGAGTTTTAAGATAGTGAAAGTTACCTCTTATTAGTTTAATAAATTTCTTGACTTATTCCTTTTAATACCTTACACTAGAGACCATTGACAAGTTATTGTGCAACTTGGTGATGAGGTTGACACCTTGAAATTCAATGAAATCTTCTCGCTCTACTTGTCAATTAATGGTATAAAGATTATTCAGTTAGTTCTTTTTTCTAGCCTTTTTGTCGCATATGTTGTCTTCCTTCTAGAGCATTTGGAAAATCAAGTTTTAAGGGAGATGAAATGACGCAACATTTACCTCGGGATCTGAAAGTTCCAAAATCCATAAAAATTCTGTTAGTACCAGTACAACCCAAACATTTGGCAAGTGGCCTTCACCCTAAGTTCTTCGAGGAAATTTTGATATAAGCCACCTTTTCTGGAAAAAAAATAAAATAAAATTTCTTTAATCCCATATTTTTTACTTTTCACCCCCGTAAAAATCTAAGTAGTTTTCTTATATACTAAATGTATTGTTATATAATTTATTGGCAAATTTAATATGCTAACTTCTTAAACACAATGAATTAATTGTGATACGAACTATCAGTGCCAGAAATTTTATTTATACGAATGAAAGTTAGTAAATTCTACATTAAAAGAATTCACTCAAGCCATAAAGTCTAACGGTATTACTACTGCTCTTTATCTACTGTTTACAATAGTAAATAAGAGATAAGTTCAAGGTCTTTGATGATGTATCAAAAATAAAGTTAAATCTTGAATTATAAGAGATTTTAGATTTCACTTTTGTTCTTTTGTTTTTTAAATAATTATAAATATTAATGTAATCATGTGTTCATTTTATATAACAATAAATACATTAAATAATAAATGGAGATAAATTAATTATATTGAAGTGCTAATTATGTTTATTATTGAATAAGAATTTTTTAGTTATTAATACGAATATAAATATAATTTTATTACATATAACAATAAATACACTAAGTAACAACTAAAAATAAATTAATTATATTGAAGTACTAATTTTATATATTATTAGATATTTGTTAATAGAAAATAAAAATTTAACTATAATGACAGAGATATAATATAATTATCATATAAACCACGCAATATTTATCGTAATGCGATAATTGATTCTATTGAATTTCATATTACAATAACAAATTAAATATTTCATTAATTTTTTCTTATAGTTATTAAGTTGATTTTAAAATTCAAAATTTTCAAATATTTTTTATTTAAAATTTACAAATTTTCTAATAGTACATTATTATTGAATAGTTTATTAATAATAATAATAATCATCATCATCATCATCATCATCATAATGATAATGATAATATTAATAATAATTTAGTGATTTAATTACATTTTTTAAATCACTGAATTTTTTCCATAAGATTCCTTGTACTACACATTGCATTAACCTAAAATTAAAAAATATAAGAGAAACCAGATAATTTTCTATCATTGATGAAATGGGGAAGAAAGCGTGAAAAGTGACTAAGTTTATCTATAATCGTATATGTGTTTTGAATTTGATGAGAAAGGATTTTATCAATGGTAAGAATTTGTGTCATTTTACTATTACAAAATTTTTAACTAATTCCTTATCACGTTAGTATTTTGTTTAAATAAAAAAAGAATTAAGACCAATGTATACACATGTTAAATGAGTTATGTCTCACCATTCCAAGTCTAATGCTAGAATGGATGTTTCTAAAATTATACTTGAAATTTTGATCCCAATGTTAATGGCATGATGGTTGATCTCTATTCTATAAATATTACAAGCAAGTGCACTTATCAAACTATAGTATAGTGTTAGTAAATATCATGTGTCGATCTCACGAGGACTACAAGTACTAGTAATAACCTATGTCCCATTAACTAACCAACAAATAGGATAATGATTTAACTAAAACTAAATTAAACTAAAATTCAACATAATAAATCCAAAATACAGTAGTAAGATTAGTCAATATCGAATAACTGGTACCTAGGTAATGACTCCCCCTAAGATTTCTTAAGTATTAACCCAATTATTGATCATTGGATCATGAAAATTTCTATCTTTGATTTGATTAATTAGATTAATTAAATTAAAAAAAAGTTATTAAAGAAAGAAGGAGGCATATTTCGGTTTTTTATACCTAAATGTGCAACTGCACATTTAACATTAAATTGCTAAATTAAAGATGGTTTTTATCATGCTTTATCATCATTAAATGGATTAATGATCTTATCATTAAATGGTTTAATGGTTTTCTTTTATTGATGGCATGTAACGTAACCTTTTAGCATTCATTTCATTAAAGAAAGGATGAGGTGCGTTTTATGTATTTTTTCTTCCTTCTTTCATCCATAACCGAAAATGAGAAGGTGGTCTCATTTAGGTTATTGGTCTTTTCATATAGTCATCTTAAACAAATGAGAAGAGTCTCATTTATTGGCTTCTTTATGATTGATTAAAGAATGAAGTGATGCATTGGATGCACATCACATCCTTCTTTCATGATAACCGAAATTGAAAAGGAGAGGAAGAAATGTTCTCGCATTTTGTTTTTTGACTCTCTTTTTCCTCTTATGTATGCATAACCGAAACTTGAATTAGAAGAGTCTCATTTTTGGCTTCTTTCTTCTAAGAAAAATCTCCTCAAAAATGTTTCTTCTCCTTTCCAACCAAAGGATCTTGTTAACCAAGTTGTCCAAAAAGAACAAGTGGTAGATCAGATTGGTCGGTATACAACAACAAGGAGAGGATACATTGACAAAGGAGAGGATACAAAAGCGAGAAGTCAAAGTTGTAACAAGGAGTCATTAGATTTCTACCACCTTGTTCTCATGTAAATATTTTTCCTTATATCATATCATGTATAGCTTAAACATGTTGATTTGGTTATGTTATTTCCGCTGCATTTTTTATTTCAAAAAAGTTTTGAAATCTACTGTTTAAGCAAATCTTGCATGCTTTCGCTTTTGATCCAACAACAATTGCTGTCTACATTCAACATTATAGCTATAGGGTCATAATAGAACAATCTAAATAACGTGTTAAGATCATCCATACAAAAACTGATTCAATGAACACAAACAACATAACAATCTGAAAAGAGATTAACAATATTAATCAAGATGAAATAGCTTAACCATGCCTTGATGTCAATATCACCATTGAATAGGTATCAGGATGTTAGCCTTCCCTCTTCTCCATCAAGCTCCAAGAATCAGACTTTGTAGCCTCCATTTATGTTGAAAAAGGATGAGAAATTGATGAAGAATAGTTACGGTTCACTGCTGTCTTCGTTATTCCTCCTTCCCTACTTTGAAAATCAATAAGAAGATGGTAATGAATGGCTTTAATGAAGGTTCAGTTGTCACTCATTTTATAGCAAACTAAAAAGGATAAAATGTATCAGTTGTTGTATTTGTTTTTAGTGCACAAAAACTCTCTCCTAGCCTTCTCAATATGGCTTCACCGAAGAGAAAATAGGTGACCAATTGTTCACTTTTGTTTCTGTTCTCCTTATTTCCAGTTATCCCTTCTTTTGTTCTTCCACTCCACTCTTTAGCCGACATACTCCCTCCTTTAACTTATTCAGTAGCTACCTTAAAACCCACGAACTAGCTAGGTTTTAAAGAGGAAACGAAAAAGTGTCATTTAAAGACAGAAGAGGACAAAATATTTTTGATGTTGTCCTTTGGTTTCTCTTTATTCTTCTCCAACTACAACCCTCACAACGCACTCACATTTCTCTCTTTTTTTACTCTACCACACACACGCCTAGTGCAGCCCTCCACTCACCTTCGGTTGTTCCATTTTAAAGCTAGGTTTAATGGAATAAAATGGACAGTTGCCTTGTGATGCATCCAACCCTCCTTCTTACCATCCAAAGTTCACTTTTCATAAAATAAAGATAGGCTATAAATTTGAATGTGATAGTTGGCTTACATGAGATGCATTCCATTCCAGCAGGCACCTTTTGTCTCTTTCGATTCACATTTCCATCCCAATTTCATGTCACACACAACATGTCTTCTTTATAACTTAAATGCGAGGTCAAAAGTGGAATGGCAGTTAGTATGTGTGGTGTCTCATGTGAGTTAATAATCTTGTATGGGATAGATTGCATGGTAAATTTGAATTAGTTGCTTAGTGACTCATAGTTGTAACAGTATCAACTCACAACCATGCCAAATTAGTTATATAACCATGAGCTAATACTCTTGTTTTTCATTTTCATTTTTCTTTTGATGTCTCCTATTCTTTCAATCTTCTTCTTCTTGCTCCACAAAGACAATGGCTTATGAATCCCGAGAAAATGGCTCAACAAGAATGCTTTCGGATCACGATAGCTATTACGCTTCCAAAATATGCCTAAAATCAAATATAAGCTAAAATGATATTAAGCATTTATAAGGCATTTATCACTAAGTGTAGTAAATCAAATGAATCAACATTTAAGCAAATATCAGCAACCATAAAGTCCTGCATGACATAAAAATGCTCATACGCCTTGAACATTAATGGGTGGTGGAAGCTTCTCTATGACCTTTTTCTTTGCTCTATCCACTTCAATTCCCTAGTACAATATTTTATGCCCTAACTTTACACATTCATGCACCATAAAGTGGCATTTTTCCTAGTTCAAAACTAAATTTGATTCTTCACATCTTTGGAATACTCTATCTAAATTATCAGGCACTGCCTAAAAGAGTCTCCGAAGACTGGAAAATCATCCATAGAAACTTCTATAATGTCCTCGATCATATCTGCAAAGATAGACATCACACACTTTTGAAACGTAATTGTGCATTGCATAGCTTAAGGGCATCCATCTATATGCCAATGCAAGACGTATTAGTGAAAGTTGGAGGATTGATTGTTTCCATAGACTTTGTTGTTCTAGACATGGGGGAAGTGAAGGAGAAAGTAAAGGAGCACTCCATACTCCTAGGGAGGCCTTTTATGGCTACTATTAACACTTTGATTGATGTAAAGAATGGGAAATTGACCATGACCATCTTGAGATAACCAATAGAATTTTTAATCTTTAATGTTGAACTTGTTCCTACTTCTACTATTTTTGAAGACTATTATTTATTGATTAAGTTAATGCTACTGATTTTGATTTTGCCTTGCAGGAAGAAGAAGAAAAGAAGTTGGACTTGGTTAAAGAGAGTGATGAATGCTACCAATTGCTAGTAGATGCAACTAAGGGAGAGGTTGGTAAATTCTTGGAGAAAAGTCTCAATGAATAGAAGAAAATAGTAGAATCACTCCCTTTGAGCAATCCACCTTGAGCATAATGGTCGAGGTGTTTAGCAAAAAAATAATAAAGAAGTGTTAAATAGGAGGCAATTACAATTTCTATTTTGTTTTTCAATTAGTTGTTTGTTATTTCTTTCTAGTGAAAATCGACTTAATCTATTTGATTTATGTGCATAAGCACACTTTTCCTCGCAATTGTTCACCGCTCCTTAATGAAGTACATCATACTTATTGCCATGCTTCACACCGCATCGACAAAGTCACCATCCACACTTTTATATCGTATTTCTATCCTTATTCTTTTTATTATTTTTAATTCTTGTTAGTTTAATGTCTTTTAGTTTTGATGTTTATCCTTGTTCATGTTATTTTGTTTCTTAGATCCCTCTTTTACTTTTTGTATCACATTAGGGGAGTATTAGTTTAAAAAATGTTATTATTATTTGTGTGTTGTGTGTTTGTTTTCCTATTTAGTAGTTAGAGATGTATGGTTATTAAATGAACTCGATCTAGATTAGAAATGCATAATATAAATGAATGAGTATACTTACATACTTAGGCTTATTGGCTTAGAATTTGATTAAAAGGAAATTAGCTTGTTGTGATAGTTGAATCATACTTTTCATTTGGTACAAATTTGAGCCTTTTTGAACTATTAAACACCAAATTCAAGTATTCTTTGTTGAGATTGTTCTTTCATGATTGAGGAACTGTAAATACTAGTTGAGATCACATAATCTTGTTCAAATGTTGAAATGATGAAGGTAATTAGGATTTATCCTTTTTCTTAAAACGCCACCAAGATGTTAACTTTAGTGAACCCCCTTTGAGCTTAACATGAAACCTTCTCCTTCTTTAAACCCAAACTATAAGCCTTGACCTTAATTGTTTATCCCTTCATTGTACCTACCGTAAGGCAAGCTGAGCATTTGAATGTGTACGATTGAGTTTAGGAAATAATTGTTTGAACAAGTATGGGGGAATCATAGCATAAAATTAGCTTTTGAGTTAGGAATAACTAGGGTTGTAATAATTTGTATCTCTCCTCTACATTTTTCTATTCTAAACTTATTCTTGTTCTAAATAAATTAATTAAAATTTAATACAAAATAAAAAATCAAGAAGAAAAAATGCAAAAGTGAAAAAAAGAGAAAAAGAAATAAAAGGAAAAGGAAGGAAGAGTCGATGACCAGAAAATGAAAAGACTAAGAGAGAGGTAAAAATGGGAAGTGTTAATTTTGTTAAATGAGACGAATGAATTGATGTTTTATGGTTCATTGTTTTGTATTATTTTAAAAGCTTATTTTATGTTGTGATTTCAAACTATGATTTTCCTTTTTCCTACCATTAGCATGGCCCTATTACAACCTAAATAAAGACCTTTAGATTGATGTTTACGTTTGATATGAGTGGTGGAGATTGGATTGGCAAGCAAGCTTATGATAGATGCCTTACATGAAATGAACGATGAGTGAATACATATCCTACCTTTGAATGCTTGAAAGGATAGAGAGTGGAGTGAGTGTTTATCACACTTGCTGATGGTTCTTTTAATTGAAGTGCTTGTTGATTTTGGCTAAATATGCGAAGAACTGCTTGTTCATGGAGTATTATAAGTTCAAGTTCTTAGAATGTGTTTATTAAAATGATCGTTGATGTCTTTCACTATTATTTGGGAAAATTGATGTTTCCATTGATTGTCCTTTTATAGTCTAGTATTCTTTATTATGCTTGAGGATAAGCATAGTTTAAGTGTGGGGGAACTGTTATTTCTAGTTTTTATTGCTTTTAATTTCCTTCTCATCTTGATTTTGGTTACAAATTCTTATGATTTGATCCAAATGAGAGATAAATTGAATAAAAATGGAGTGAATATTGCATACATAGGAGATTACATTAATGAAATTAATTCTCAAGAGTTTTCCACTTCGATTAATCTATTCGCTTTGCTCCCAGTTGATTATGTCTACTTTTGAATATAATTTTGTGATTTCCTTTAAAGTCTTTACTCAACAAATCGGGATAGAGTGTTTAGGATTGCATCTGTTTTTATTTTTGTTAAAGATTAATTTTAGTGGACCAATTTTACTTCCTTGGGAGACAACTTTAGGTAATCAACCACAACTACCTCGTATACTTGGGAGTAGGATAGCCTAGGCATTTTTAGAATTTATATTGGGCATAATAGAATTCTCTATGTAAATAAATCCTTGTAACATTCCCATACTTTATAGAGTAACTCCCAATCATTCTATTGGAAATTAATGATCTTCTTTATTAATTTGGTCATCTTTGTTAATAGGAAGTGCTTATTTAAAAATGCACTCCCATATCGTATTGCTCATCTAGTTTAAGGAATGATTCCATGCTTTGGCTCTATCTCTTTGAGTAAAAATAAATAGCCTAATCCTAACAGCATCTTTCAATATATTATTATATCAGAAGGTATCATATATCTCCAGAAGATTTAATAAATGTGTGTTAGAATCCTCATTCACTAATACATAGAATTGTAATTTGATCTGCAGCATATTCAACAACACTGGATTAATTTCAAATAAGGTTTGCATCGATGGTCGAGTAATGCCTTTTTGTGTAGCATTGAACCCTATCTTTATGAAATCTATATGGGTCATTGCTGGTCTTTTTGATTGAATTCTTCCACCATTGCTTGATTGATCTCTTCTTGACATCTCGCTCTTTAAATTGCATGCTTTTGTCTCGTTATATCAAGTGCTGGAGTTTCTTTGATCTTGCTTAAACCCCGAGTAACTCTTGTGTTTATGCAATCTCATGGACACAAGAAAGGCAAAAAATTCCTTAGAACAAAGGAATTCAACTACTCCTAAACTACTTCTCTGACAATGGGGCCAAAAACTTGTAAGCAACTTTTACCTTTAATAAAACTCTCAATATCCATAATTATACAAATCGTAAACTTATAGTATTGAACGTTTAGATCCTATGAGGAAATAGTTAAAACAAAGTGAACCTAACTTTGTCTAAGGTAGTGAAATATGAATTAAATGAAAGTAAATAATAGAAATTAAAGCAACTACATAAAATTAAGCAAATAATCAACTAACAATTGAGTTGTCACAATTATGTAAGGATGACCAATGATAAAGGCTTAGGATTTATTCTTTCGATATTTTGTTCTCTTAACCACTATTGATTCAATTAGGTGACGATCCTAGATTTGCTCAAAGATTGATTACTCTCTCTCAAGACCTAATCAATTAACCTTAATTGATTACGAAATTTTGGATTTTGCAACCTGTGGATTCACAAAAACTTCCTAACATTTTCAACTAGTTCTGAAGTGATTTATTTATTAATTGAGTTCTCACTCAAGATCTTTCTTGGTATGATTATCAATCTGATAATTGTGTGACTTATTAAATTGCTAACTCTCATTGTACAACCTAATCTGATTACTTTCGACTCACTCTCTCGATTTATTGTTAAAGTTTTCACATGCACAATTATCACCACACCAGAATATTGTGTTGAATTCAATAATAAATTCATAAAACAAATAAAGAACAAAATCTAGAAATTTGGAACATCATAAACATAAATAACATCTTAGAATCCAATTTACGCATCAAGTTAATGAAAATAACAAAAGGAAAAAAGGAAAAACTTGATTAGGAACTTGATGTAGAAATTTGAAAATCTTCAATGTTCTTCTTCATCCTCCTTGTTTGATCCAATTTTGCAAGATAGTGGCTGCCTTTTTGGAGTGCTTTTACATTCTTAAATAGTCCCAGAGGGTCTTGGGGGCGTAGCTTTTTGCCCTTCGTTCGGCTCCAAAAAGGCCCACAAACCCTAAAACAAATGGAAAAAGTCGCACCTGGAAAGCTTCTGTCATGATCGTGCATAAGGTGTCATGGTTGTGATTTTTTGAAATTGCTCTCTATCACGTTCATGCATAAGAAGTCATGATCATAACTTTAGGTATTTCTCTTCTGGTCATGACCTTGCCCATGCAGCTCCATACAAGTCCAAATCTCTTGTCCTTCACCTATCTAAGTTCCAAAACTAACAAACACATCCAACGCCTCAAGAAATATATAATTAGGAATGAAAACATACTCTAAATCACATAAACTCCTAGAATATAAATAAACACACACAGTAACATAATTCTAAGCCTATGCATGTAATAATCATCTAAAAATTATCCATAAACACACTTAAACACCTATAAAAACATAGTCTAAACTGCTCCTATTAGGTGTATGGAGAACAAAGTCAAGGAATACACATCCACACACATCTTCCAAACAATATTATTACAGAAAAGAGTAGTTATTTAAGTGTAGGATTGTTAGTAACTTCTTTGGCTCAGTGCCATGATGTTGTTGTTAATAGAATAAACCATATTTCCCTAAAACTTTTAATAATACACACTTAAGGACGGAAAAATATTAGAGGCTTATAGTATGGAACTTTGAGATCCAAGCTTTAAATCTATAATTAGATATAGGACAGGACAGATAGGATCTAGTTAAGCACCGCCACAGTAAAATAAAGAGGCAACATAAAGTGAAGAAGAAGAAGAAGAAGAAGAAGGTTGGGAGATGGTGCTCAGCAAATTAGAAGAGAAGAAAAAGTGAAGGCAACATGGATGCCATGGAGGTATAACTGAAGGAGGTAGCACCAACAGTGCTACCAAACAAAGAAACTAATGAAGTATTTTGCAGTGTAAGGCATCCAAATCCATTCTCCAATGTTATTACCACCACAATCCTTAAAATTATTGTTTCCTTTGTTTTCTACTTCTTTTATTTGTGTTGTTCAATTAGTTTTATGTTTTGATTGTTCTTTAGTTATGTGGATTTTTTCATGTTGAGGACAATGTATTATTCAAGTATGTGGAAGTATACAATTTTGCATTTTCATTTGTATATGACTTTGCATTTGCATTCCATTTATTTTTTGCTTGTCTTAGCATTATGTAAATTCTTTTTCATGACATTTGCATTGTATGCACGTGTCAATGGCATGAAATTAGAAGAGGTTAGCTTAACTATGTAAATGATCATTTAAATTGTGAAGAAACATTAACTTGTGAAGTTGGTGTTTCAAGTGTCTTTGAAGTGAATATGCATGTTGATGAGAATGTTCTACCTATCCTTTCATTTTATAAAACTTTTTTGGATGCACTTATAATTTTATTTATTCAAATTTGTATGCATCATTATTGTCCTTTTAAGGGGGTGATTGACTAAGAAGATATGATGTAGGTTAAAAAATAATAACATAATATAATTAATTAATAAATTTTCTATTTCACTATCCCTTTATGAAAATTTTGGATTAAGAACAAAGCTAGTAGCTAGTTGTTAATTGTGATATAGATGAGTAACTGAGGGACATTCATCACAAAATGTTTGTTTTTACGTCAAAAGACTATAACGATACTCCAATAAAGCCAGTAAAAATATAACCTACTTAAGTAACCAAGGGACTTTCATGATAAGGTATTTTCCTTCACATTAAAAAAATAGGTGATCGTTAAATTAATCTAAAATATGGTATCGATAAAAGTGAACCTATTGATCTTCTTATAAAATATCAAGAAATTTCCATTAATGGGTACTTAGTGATGGCCTACCCTTTCAATTTGGTAAATAATAATGAGTTCATGCTTACAAGTTCCATAGATGTATGAACAGGGTGTCAATATTTTGGTTGATATGTGTATTTAAATCAAGCACTTGAACATGGATGGAATAATTTAGTGTGTTAGAAAATTCTGAGTGATTGATATAGTGGATAAGTTAATTTCATAAGATCTGAAGTCATTATGCCATTATTGCATTGTTGTATGATTATGTGACTGTGTGCTTTTGTTATTTGTTTGTTTTATAGTTTTAGTTTTGCTTGGGAACAAGTAAATGTTTAAATTTGGGAAAAAGTTAATAGGTGTAAATTATTTTTTTAATGCTTTTTTAGGTGATAATCATATGTTTAGGACTTAGATTTATGTTCTTATTAGTGTTTTTGTGAATTTTTTTAAATTGTTGTTGGATAGGGTAAGAAATTGATCTTAATTATGTGTTTTAGGTGATGTTTAACGTATTTAATTAGGTGTGTCTTTATCTATTAGTTTCTTCTCCCTGTTGGTATTGACTAAGGAGGGTTGGCAAGATCTATGCCGCTAGTGCAATCGAGAATTTGGTTGAAGCTCACATTTAAGATTAGGGATCGCTCTTCCACCCTCCCGCTTTGCCCAGACTCTCCTTATTTCCAAACTCCTGTTAGTTGTCATTGACTTATTGTAATGAACTTTTAGCTTCTTCCAGGTCCATGTATCTTTTTTTTCCTCACAGAGGAGTTCCGCAATGCCTAGTGCTTCCTCGATCCTTTCTCAAATTCTACTACAACCATAGAGGAATCAAGTTTTGGAATTCTAGTTACCCCTAGGTAAAACTTTTTCTGCCTAAGCTTCTCTCTGTCATTGAGCTTCTTTGAATTATAATACGGAGTCTCATGCCCTCTGTTTATTGCTTTTAAAATAAGCTTGAAAATTAGTTCGTAATTGCTTCAAGTTAACAATGGATGTTACTCGAAGTCTCTCCTTATAAATTTATAGTAATGATATCCTGAACTATAGTGGTAGTAAACGGACTATCCAAGTTTTTGTGATGATATATCCTCACGCTTTGTCGTGGCACGCTCAAGTTGGTCTGTGAAAATGGTTTTTAAAGTTGTGAATGTTACTATTTGACACCCTTTCCATCCCACATCGGGAGTTTATATGTTTGGTTGGTGGTTGGTAGTTATAAAAGAAACCACATACCCCCCCCCCCCCAACCATCAATCCCATATTGATAGATTATGGAAATGGGAAGTAGTTTGATAGTTATAAAAGGAGCTCTCCCCCTCTTATTGTATACATCCCAAATTTGTATCTCTTCTCTCACATAAATAAAAGCGAGCCATTTGATTGGTGCTCTGGAGACGTAGGCACAGTTTTCCGAACTCCGTTATCAAAATTTTGGGTGCGTTCTTTCCTTATCACTTCCATTATTCCGCATTTGTTGTCTTGTTTCTTTTAAAATTGTAGTGTAGTATTCAATATTATTTGTCGGGTATATTTGTAGTGTTGTGTTCAATTTATTTGGGTATATTTACTATTCGTGTGTGTACACAGGTTAGGTTGTGATAAATATACCATGAATGTAATTTCTGTCTAGGAGGCCAAGTTTTAAGTGGGACCATTTGTGTCGCCTTCTCCTGGGAATTTACGTGGAATGCTAATGCTATCTAGGAGGTTTCACTTCACTAGTTGTTTACGTTAGAGGGAAAAATTATCCGATTTTCCCAACAAGTGGTATCAGAGCTAAAGGTTTGTCCTTAGTTTGTTTGTAATTTTGTTATATTGAATACTATATTTTGAGTATGTAATGGCACATAATGATCAAGAAATACCGGGGACATCGACTTCTTCATCATTATGGTTGAGGATTTTGTTGTCAAGTTTGAAATTGGCAGTGGAGATATTTGACAATACTAGCCATTTTGGCATGTGGCAAAGGGAGGTCTTGGACTCCCTTTTCCAGCAGGGTCTTGACATTGCCATTGAAGAAAAGAAACCAGAAGATGTTGAGGATAAGGATTAGAGTATCATAAATCAGTTGGCATGCAGAACTATTCGATCGTGTCTATCCAGAGAGCAGAAGTATGCTTTCAAGAACGAGACTTCTGCACATAAATTGTGGAAGGCATTGGAGGACAAATTTCTAAAAAAGAGTGGTCAGAATAAGCTCCTTATGAAGAAAAGGCTGTTTCGATTTGATTATCGACCAAGTACTACTATAAATGAACACATCACTATGTTTAACTAGTTAGGAGCAAACCTGTTGAATTTGGATGTGAAATTTGAGGATGAAGATTTGGCATTGATGTTGTTATCATCTCTTCCCGATGAATTTGAACACTTGGAGACTACGTTACGTTATGGAAAGCAGAATGTGTCTTTAGATGCTGTATGTTCTGCTTTGTATAGTCATGAATTGAGGAAGAAGGATAAAATGAAAAACAAAACAGCTACAACAGATGAAGCATCGGTAGCAAGAGGTCGTCAGCAAAGCCAGTCAAAAGGGAGAAGAGGAAGATCCAAATCAATAAGCCGAGTTGCCAAAGATAAGTGTGCTTTCTGTCATGAGAAAGGACACAGGAAAAAAGACTGCCCAAAATTGAAGAAGAAAGGGAAGGCTCCGAAAGATGCAAATGTTGCAGAGTGTAAAAGTAACGCAGAATTAGATATCTCTTTAGTGGTTTCACCTTCAACATCGCATCTAGACGAGTGGATTTTGGATTCAGGTTGCTCCTACCATATGTCTCTTATCCGAGAGTGGTTCTTTGATTTTGAAGAACTCGATGGCAGGGTTGTTTACATGGGTAATGATAATCCATGTAAAACAGCCGGCATAGGTTCAATCAAACTGAGGAATCATAATGGATCCACCAGAATTTTGAGGGATGTGTAGTATGTGCCAAAGTTGAAGAAGAATCTCATCTCTTTGGGGAATTTAGAATCAAAAGGCCTAGTATTAATGATGCGAGATGGAATTCTTAAAGCAACTTCAGGAGCACTAGTAATGTTAAAAGGTGATAGGAAGGATAATCTGTATTATTACCAAGGTATATGGGGACCTTCTAAGACTCCGTCACTTAGAGGTAGGCATTATTTTGTCACTTTTGTTGATGATTTTTCCAGAAGAGAGTAGGTGTTTTATGAAGAAGAAAGATGATGTGCTGGAGTTTTCCTTGGATGGAAAGCTCAGGTTGAAAACCAGACAGGAAGGAAGATCAAAGTTCTCCGAACAGACAATGGTGTAGAAGACAAGAGTGATCCTTTTCAGGATGTATGCCAAGAGTGTGGTATTGTTCAGTACTTCACAATTAGAAAAACACCACAACAGAATGGTGTGTCGAAGCGTATGAATAAGACATTAGTGGAGAAAGTTCGTTATATGCTGTTTAATGCTGGGTTAGGCAGAAAATTTTGGGTTGAGGATGTGACATACACTCAACATCTCGTAAATCGCTTATCTTCATCTGCTATATGTGGCAAGACTCCTTTAGAGGTATGGTCTGGGAAACCTGCAACTGATTACGATTCTTTGCGTATTTTTGGTTCTATTGCATATTATCATGTGAATGAATCAAAGTTGGATCCATGAGCAAAGAAGGCTCTATTTATGGGCTACAATTCCATAGTTAAAGGATACCGTTTGTGGTGTCTAGAGTCAAAGAAGACAATAATCAGCAAGGATGTTACCTTTGATGAATATGCCATGTTGAATAAGATAACTCTAGAAGGGGCTGATGGTACTTTGCAGCAGGTGGAGAGCATGCCAAAGTAGGTGGAGTTTGAACAGACAGTGGTGATTCCAGCAAAAAGCACTATTAGTGACTCTCCTATGGTAGAAGAAGAGTTAGATGAGGAGGAGGTTCCGACCCAAGAACCTCCGCAACAATCAGAGTCAATTTCCACTAGAAGGACAAGACGAGAAATTATAAAACCTGCTTGTTTTACTGACATAGTAGCTTATGCTCTTCCAGTTGTTGATGATGTTCCATCTACTTTCCCAGAATCAATCCGAAGTTCAGAAAGTGGTAGATGGGTAGGTGCAATGGAAGAGGAAATGCAATCTCTTGAGAAACAAGACATGGAAGCTAACACAACTACCAAAGGGAAAGAAGGCAATTGGATGCAAATGGGTATTTGCAAAGAAAGAAGGATTTCCTGACAAAGATGATATTCACTACAAGTCAAGGTTGGTGGCTAAAGGCTACGCTCAGAAGGAAGGAATTGATTATAATAAGGCATTTTCTCCAGTTGTTAAACATTCTTCCATTAGAATTTTGTTGGCCTTGGTAGCATAGTTGAATTTGGAGCTAGCTCAACTTGATGTAAAGACTGCATTTTTACACAATGACTTGAAGGAGGAAATCTATATGTCTCAGCCAAATGGATAAAAGGTTGCTAGTAAAGAAAATTGGGTTTGCAAACTAAACAAATTGTTGTATAGACTGAAGCAATCTCCAAGGCAGTGGTACAAATGATTTGACAAGTTTATCAAGGGTCTGAAATACAAAAGAAGCAAATATCATCATTGTGTGTATTTGCACAGACTTCAAGATGGGTCCTATATCTACCTACTCTTATATGTTGATGATATGCTGATTGTTGCAAAGAGACAAAGTGAAATTGACGTATTGAAGGATCAATTGAGTAAAGAGTTTGAGATGAAGGATTTGGGGGAAGCCAGGAAGATTCTCAGCATGGAGATAAGCAGGGATAAAGAGAGAGGCAAGCTTTGGTTGTCACAGAAGCAATATTTGAAAAAGGTATTACAATGTTTTGGTATATATGAAGATTCAAAACCTGTTAGTACCCCACTTGCTCCTCATTTGAAATTAAGTAGCCTTTTATCTCTAAAGTCAGATGAAGAGCGAGAATATATGGCAAAAGTCCCATATGCTAATGCAATTGGAAGCTTGATGTATGCAATGGTGTGTACGAGACTAGATATTTCACATGCTATTAGTGTTATAAGTAGGTACACGCATGATTCGGGCAAGGTTCATTGGCAAGCTGTGAAATTGATTCTACGGTATATCCAAGATACTGTAGATGTTGGTTTAGCATTTGAGCAGGATGAATTACTTGGTCAACGCATAGTTGGATATTTCGATTCTGACTATGCAGGTGACTTAGATAAGTGACGGTCTACAACTAGCTATTTGTTCACTTTAGTGAAGGCGCCAGTTAGTTGGAAGTCTACTTTGAAGTCAACGATGGCTTTGTGTCGGGACCCGATCCAGAAACCGGATCCCAACGCACGAAAAACGGAAGACCATGGAAAGAATCGAAGGCGAAGTGAACGGAACTAACGAAAATTCAAATCGGATCATATAGATCGGAAGAATCAAACTGAAACAAACACCGACATCCGTTT
>JAOSBO010000008.1:39364648-39395515 GCA_027563915.1 Erythroxylum rotundifolium | reverse complement strand
GTATTTGTAAGGAAATGGTAAGTCTCTTCAAGTCCTCTACCCTCCAAGGCTCCAACTTGTACCTAAAAAGAGGAGAAACAAGAAGCAGAAGAATAGCGATTTGTTCTTCACCATGTAGCAACTTCTCTGCCCCTTGTCTCTCCATTCTCTATCTTGTTCTGAGATGGGAGCAAACATTCTTGAGAGAGATGACTTATGCATCAATCAATCTTTTAGTCGAGAGTTTCCTACATACCTAAGTTTATTTTTCACTAAAAACAAAGTTTCTTTTTTCTGCAACTCCATAGATTTTCTTCATTCTCTGCCTTGGAGGTCCAAGTTCAAAGCTTAATAAAGCCCTCTATAGTTTACTCGCGAATGACAAAAGTTTCAACCTTTGTCATTTCTCTCTCTCTGCAAAACGTTTCAAAGAACCATTATGCTAGAAAACAACAGAGTAAGCATCGCAATGGCTGTAAATAGAACAATCATTCTCCTCCTTTTTACATTTCTTTTTTTTTACTGCTACGTCCGCCACCATTGCCACTCACCACCACTGACATTATGTCCAATACCTCCTATCTTATCATTTCCTAACGACCTACAACAACCAGAACCTGTTCGAAGAAATGACCAGCGGAGAAAGATAAAGAAAAGCTGCTACCTTTGAACCTTGTGGAAGTAGCAGAGCAATGAGGAGGAAGATGGGGTGTAGCAGACCCAAATAACATGGTTAGGAGACCCATAGTAAGAGCTCACTAGACAAAAAAAAACGTTGCCTGGACTCTGTCTCCCAATCGGTGTAACCGGTTGGATGAAAACTGGCCGATTCTTGAACAAACCGGCCGGTTTTTATACTGAGAGATTTTTGGTTAAAACCGAACCGGACCACTGACCGGTTCAGACTTTTTTTGGTCAGACCAGCCAGTTCGGTCCGGTTTTTAAAACCTTGCTTTTAACTTTCGATATATACGTAAGTGATACAAAAATATCTACCCGAAAAAGTTAAAATAAGAGACTTTTTAAAAAAACCCTAAATTTGAGCTTTTAGAAAAGTTACATTTTATCTTTTAAAAAAGTTATTTCGACTCTAAAAATGATTTTAAAGTTTACAGTCAAACACTTATTTTTTCCTTAAAGTAACTTTTGGGTGGAAAAAAGTACTTTTGCATCTACCGAAAACTCAACCAAACGGAGACTTACTCGCCTTTCATTTGTATGAATTGAGAGGGTTAGATAAATGTCGTTCATTCATCTTATAATTGAGTAAAGAAAGACTTACCCTCTAAGATAGCATCGAATCATTTTTCAAATTTATTTAAACTTACTGGCAACTTGATCTAAATTGTTTAAATTGAAGTTAATAACAACTTGCTATAAGATGAAAGAAAAAAAGAATAATTGTTGACAAGATATTTATGCTACAAAAGGGAACTCGTTTGTCAATTATAGAACTAAACCCATTTTCTCCTTACATGATCGAGAATAAGAGATAAGATTTTTTGATTTGAGAGAAAAAATAATTTTAACGGTTGAACGTGACCAATAAGTACAGGATTTAGAGAGAAAAAGAAAAAAGAAAGAATTTTAGTGATGGATAGATGGATGGGTGGGCCCCTCTCACCACATTATCATGTGCGCGACACCAAAGAGGTAAAGCCTGAGACTTTTACGTGTGCAAGCAAAGAGGAAGAAGGTGTCCCATAAAGAAACTAAACTTGACCTCAAAGTCATAAGATTTTCAGTAAAAAAGATTTATCTGACCCAACCAGACGGCACCTTCCTAAGATTCCGATTTCGGTCCGCTGTTTCCATCTCATTCTTGGTAGCCGATCTCACTCTTTCTCTACTTCACATTTACATTTCTTCTTCGCGTCTCTAAATTCAGGCCTCATCTTTAGATCTTTCCCTGCGATTCGTCAAAACCAAAGAGGAAAATGTCAGATAGAGTGTTCCCATCCTCTAAACCAACCACCGCCACGAATGGCGCCACCACGACCAACCCCTCTGCCCCCCCAAACAAATCCCACCTGTACAACCCCACCGCCCGTCCACCGTACCGTCCACAACCCCACAACCGCCGCCGCCGGAGCCGCAGTGGGCGGAGCATCTGCTGCTGCTGCTGCTTCTGGACTATTCTCACCCTCCTCTTACTCCTTCTCATCGCCGCCATCGCTGGCACTGCTCTATACATTCTGTACCGCCCTCATCGACCGACTTTCTTCATCCCTTCTCTCCGCATCCACCGCTTCAATCTCACCACCTCCACCGACTCCTCCACCTCCCACGTCTCCACTCTCCTCAACTTGACAATCATCTCCAAAAACCCCAACTCTCACTTATCATTCTTCTATGACCCCTTTACCATATCTTCCTTTTCCACCGACGTCTTGGTTGGTAACGGGACTTTGCCAGCTTTCAGTTTGACGAAGAAGAACGAGACCAGTTTCAGGAACGTTGTGATTTCTGGATCGAACGATCTGGACGCGGAGTCTGTGAATGCCTTGAGATCGGATCTGAAGAAGAAGAGCGGTGGGGTTACTTTGAAGATTGAGTTGGATACCAAAGTGAAAGTGAAGGTTGGAAGCTTGAAGACGAAGATGGTTGGAATAAGAGTGAGGTGCGATGACATTAAGGGTTCCGTACCAAAAGGTAAGACTCCGACAGAGGCAATAAGTTCTGGGTCTAGTAATAAGTGTAAGGTGGATCTGAGGATCAAGATCTGGAAGTTCACTTTCTGAGCACTTCAGTACCGCTGGGTGCCCTTTTTTTTTTCACTTTTCACAAATTTGTTTTTCTTTTGTTTATCGTTTTCTTTATATATTTGTTATTTTCCTTATTTTTACAACTTTGTTTTTTTTGGGGTTTGTGAACTCTTTTTAGATGAATTAAAGTGCAATTATTGATGCATTGAGAAAGGAAGTTTGATGCTGTGGAGTCGGCAGTGTAAGGGTTAAAGAAAAGGAATGCCTTTCGATAAATCTTTGATATGGTGTTAATGGCGCTAATTGTCTTTTAGTTTGGTCATTTTCTTCACAATTTCTTGATGGGGCTAACCATTGTTAATTAAAGTATAATCCTGAAGCAATATCATGAATCGATTTGGTTAAAGAAGAGGGTGCACTGTCCATTTTGTGCTATGTGTTACAACTCGTGCAAATAAGGAGACGACAGGAAGGATAGTCCACTCCCAAAACACAAAGCAATAGCGTGCCTTAATAACGACAGTCATTTCTGAATAATAATTGATAGGATGTCGTGTGCTCCGTAGAGTTTGCAACTAATCACAATCATAGCTAAGGATTTTCATTGGGGTAGTTCAGTCAATGCATTAGCTGTTGCCTTTTCGTGTATTACTATTATGCATGCACGGAAAGTAATGGTGAATCCACGTTTTACTTTTGTCACCGTGGAAACTAGAAAGCTCAAATTGGACAGGACGCAGCTAGAGAATCACTCTTCTCTCTCCTTTATTTATTTTTAATAATATTTTATATTAATTAAACTTCAAGCAAGCTACCCTTTTGCTTCTCTTCAAAACAGTTTGTTAGGGTGAATCGATTCAATTCAACAACAACAACAAAAATAAATAGCTTGACTTTTGCTTCTTATAAGAGAGGCTTTTATTTTGCTTTATTGAAAATTATTTTTCAGTAATCACATGTAAAGTCAGAAGGATAAAAAGAAGAAGATGCATGTGTAAGAGGCTTTATCGATAAAAGATGGTTTTTGTTTTATAGTATCTTTCTTAGTTCATATAATTAATTTGCAAGATAATGTTCATGCATTATATACATCTTACAAATAAATCTATAATTAAAATCATAATTGTGATTTTTAATTAGATCAAGTATTATTTTTAAATTATTTTTAATTAATATTAAATACAAAAAATGGGAATAGAATTTTATTTAGAAAAAAATGGGCTCGATTCCTTTTAGGTTGGACATAAAGCCTTGTACTATTGGGCTTCTTTTCTAATGGACGTTGAGCTAGACCATTTGACTAGATTGGTCAATCTTCGACTGATGGACCGGGCTTAATGTCCAATGGACAAAATTTTCCTCGTACCTTTTCAAATTTTAGATTCTACCCAACCCTTTCAATAAAAATGCATTGTTACCGATTGTTTCTATCGATCGTGTATGAATTCCTCTCTAGTTAGCATATACATTTCACATGGAATATAAAAAAATAAAATGAAATAATAAAAAGAAAAAGTATTGGTTTCAAGATTTAATGATGAAACTTTTTTAATGATGACTATTATGTTGGGAAATCAGGACAGGATTAGATCCTACCTGCAGCGAAATAATTATAAAACTTTTTCACATGTTGATTTCTTAAAAATTGAGATCAATTTAATTCTATAAAATGATTAACACATAAATCATATCGTATCTTATTCTAAAGCTTGATTATGTTCTTTCCGTATCCCTCGATTTGTTTTCGAAATCGATTCGTCTCAATCACCATAGCCACACAAATTTCTGACCTCTAACAGTATCTATAAAACAGGTTGAGAGAACTCGGTAATACTTACAGAAAGGGTTAAGCAAGAAGTGCTAGCTCTATAAAGCTTAAGTATATTTATAATAAGTTTTGGACGTTATAGTAATTTAATTGAAATTAAATTCTAATTTCAATTAAACTTTAATTAGAATTATAAATAGTTCTAATTAAATACCAATTATGCCTAAATATGATCCAATATCTCATATTGAACTTTATTTATTAAATATCCCATATTCAATCTTAAATTTTCTCAAACATTACAACTCCAACTTGACAAAATATCTTTGCTCACTTCAATTCATCTGTATGTGAGACCCTTTAGATTCTCAAATATATTGACAATGATTATAAATTATAACTAGAATTCATAATTAGAATTAGATCAATTAAAACTTCTTTGAACTTATCTTTAGTTCTCCAATTAAAAATTTCATAATCATAAATCGAGATTAATATCTAGCAATGCATCATGACCACCCAATTACTAAGGAATGTTAAAGTGGTTTTGACTAACATTTTTGTGAATTATTTTTTTCGTTTAATTTAATCCTTCCATCATACAATATTTCGATAGGACATAAAGTATGAAATTAATGTCAACTCTATTTTAAGTCCAATCATATTAGGTCTCTGTCATTAGCTATTGATTCAATTAATGACATTTGTAAATTATTTACAAAACTACATTTTACTTTAGCCAAGGATTTCTTAAATCAATACTAGTCGGGAACAACGAAACATTCTCTCTAACTACTTTAGGGTGATTTACACAACTACCTCCATTTAGTTCATGCTATATCCAATAACTACCGATTAAATAACTTATGATTAAATAAATCACAAATAGTATCAAAACATAGCAATACTTATACAAGATAACTTTGATGACCTCAAATCAAATGATCACTTATTCGATCATCTCAATGAGAATTTTATAGACATATAAGTAATGTTTCAAATGGATTTCTCAGTTGGTTCTGTTTAGTGAACTTGTTCTCTAACAAATACCCACACATATGTTTATCCCCATACTTTAGTCTATGAGATCAACTACTTCCTTTATAAGGAAAAAAACATGTGTTAGTTTTTTTATGTTCTATTAATGTCCAGTCTTAATAGAAAAATGACTAGGAACAATTTAGGAATAATAAATAAATGCAATATGAATCTTATAACTATAATCTCTTTATAATTCTAATTACAATGTTTAATTTTCCCATGGATTTTATCATATACATCTAAATATATACAAGATAAAGAATGCCTTTAAATTATTTTGTCGTTAAACTATAACCAAAGTGATTGGCTGTAAGGCATAAACCAATAATCTCCTATTTAATTATCATCATAATTAAGAAAGATTGCCTAAATATATACTTAGATCTTTGATGAGACCTTAGCTCCTTTTACATACCCAATGACTCAAATGTTCTACAATACATTACTGTCATAAACAATGCAAGGAACAACATCAAGTTCATTAAAGAAATTATCGATCCAATCAATCATTTTCACAAAATAAAAATTGTGTTATAGCTTAATTATCAACCACTTCTACATTTGAACCTTTCCAAACTTAAATGATATTATTCTAAGTAAATAAACCTTAAGTGAGATTTACTTCTAAAGTTATATCCTTATCATCTTGAGCTCAAATGTTAACTCTACATAGAATAATGGATATCTTTAATACTTCATAATTATCTGATATCTCAAATGCTAAATATCTTTAGTACATTATCTTTATACTTAGACTTAGAATAGGTGAGCAAATTCTAATCATCTCTTCAGATCTAATTCACAGTTGTTACCTTTCCATATCCAACAAGAGTTATTCATAGACAATTATATTTTCAACAATTTAAAATTAGAATTGTTGTTCTCTATGAGCAATATGTCTCCATATACTCCCACTAAAGAGGACAACTGTAATCCCACTAACCTGCTTGTATACATGATAAATTCACAATTATCTCTAAAACAAACTATTTGAATTCATCATGAAAGTGAATCTTTCAATGTCTTGTAATTCAAGTATACATCAAATGTATCAATAAAGACAATAGTTCTAATTGAATGTATTGTCATAAGATTTGAAGTTTTCAAATTTCATCTTACTCCCACTACTTATCTTGAGAATCATTCTCGTCTAAATAAGTACCCTTTAAAAGATAATAAGTTTCTTTAATACTTAAATTCCTTTGTAATTTATGTAGATGAAAGGTTGAAAGCTTGGATCATCTATCTTTTAGATTCCATAACTCAAATTTTATTTTGTAGAACATTCTCCAACTTTGTAACCTAACTACTTATTTAGGTAATTGGAAGAACATAATAGAGTGTAGTTGCCACTTCAAGGACACAAGCTTAGGAGATAGGTTAGTCTTCAATATTTCCTTATGCCATGCATAGCATATGAAACAAGCACAATCAGAAGCTTTGAAGCTTTTTAAATCAAAATGTGCGTACTAATACTATGTTGAAAGACCTAATTGGTAAGATAAGGATGCATTTGGTAATTCATCAAATGCATCTTATTTGTTATACTCTCATCATAAAAAACTAGAGACTACCTGTAAGAGCCCTTTTTTCATACTAAGGGATTAGAACCTTAAACTATTGCACATGGGCAATATCATTGAGAATTCATGAAATGCATTTCATTTACATGCATATCATTAGTATACACACATGAATTATGATTTAGGAGACAATGAACAGATTGTATATGCACTAAATCGACATGTTCCGGGGTATGAAAGGTTTACAATGATCATGATGTGAATTATGTATTATTTATGTCTTAAATTTAGTATGATGGATTGCAATTAGTAATTTGTAATTAATTGTTATAATTGGGAGATTGATGAATTAATATGTAAATTTGGATTAGGTAAAATGCCAAGTGGAAAGACAAATTGACACTAGAAAAATTAGGATGACTAAGGCTATAAAATAAGTGACAAATGGCACCGACAAATGAGTGACATTTGGCATGGGTAATTAATTTACAAATGGCAGTAATTATTTCTGAAAAATGGACTAATAACTAGTTTACATATGGCAGTTTATCTAGAGGGCAAGTGGTTTACATGCCAAGTGACAAATGCCATTGTCAAATGGTGACACCTTGCATCTAGTTGAATTAAGCAAATGTAGCAAAAGTTTCTGTTGGAACATTCACCATATTCTTCTTTTCTTTTTAAAAAAATTTGATTCTATCTCACATCTTCGTATTTGGTTTAAGCCTAGCTTAATTGCCACACTAAATCCACACTTTTATCCTTCACAAGATAGATAAAGAACCATATTCTTGTTATCCTTTGTCCTTGTTGAAACCCAACTTATTTTCAACTTGAATTTGTGATGATATTGTATGGAATTGGAAGCTAAATAAGTAAGTAAAGTGTTATTCTTAATGGAATTTTTTAAATAAAAGATTATGATGATTGAATTAGGATGGATTATATATGATGTTGATGATGAAGTCTGCCAGAATATGGATGAACTTGGATATTTTTATGCTTTGTTCTTGATATATAAAACTGTGAATTATATGTTGTTATATGGATGAAGTGGATTGAGATTTGAAGTTTAATGAAGGTGAATTTCTAAAGAAAAGTACTAACATAGCATTCTTGAAATCGGAAAGAACTAGGACTATATGTATGATAGTGAATGATTGATTCTGCTTTGTAATGATGCATGAACTATCAGTTGAATAATTTTGAGTTAGAATTGTAGATGAAATTGATGAGAAATTGGAGTAAAATTAAGCTATAATTGAGGTGTAATTAATGGACTATTAAGAAGATGTTTTGAATTTGGTATAAAGATGTTAAAATTTAGAAAAAAATTGAAGGAAATAGATGGTGAACTTTCGGCTCACTCATCCCACGATTGTGGGAAGATCCTTCACGATCGTGGGCAATGATTTGGGAATGAAATTTTATTTTTTTTGTGATTGTTTAACCAAGTAAGGATAAGTTACTTACTTTGGTGGAATTGGACTTGATTGAGGCTTAAAATGAATGTAGTTTGATGTTTGATAAGTTAAGTGTTTGATAAGTTTAGGTTGTTATTTAATGTTATAACTTAAGAAATGGATTGTTTGATATCAATGTATTTAAATTGGGAATTTATGAGTGTTAAAGGAATGTAGATGTTCTTATGAATACAAATGTGAACCAAAGGATATGAATAATGCATTAGGAATGAACGAATGAGAATTGGAAATTGTGTGAATACATATACTGATAGAAAAGGGCTGGTAAATGTATGGTTAATGAATTTATAATAATTAAGTTTACTTAAGGTATAAAACCAATTGCAAACTAATTATATCCAAGATATGATGTATGAATGGTTAAGATTCGTGAATAAGGATAACCATTTGGGAAAAGTCAATTGAGTATGGATTGAACATGACACATATACATGTGCATGATTGAATATTTTTATGATTGATCAACTTTGTAATGTGTAAAATATATGTATATTACATGACTAAAGAAACACAAGTTGAACGTCAGCATTTAGACATTGCCAGATCATCAAGACAATAGATTATCTGGAACATACTTCAGTTAACCTAGATGTTTTCTTACTATAACTGAATTGTTTTCGATTAACTTTTAGATATTAAAATGTTATTGATATGATTGTGATAATTCCAGACATTGATAGTCTGAGGAGTTTGATAGTTAGGATTGTATTGGAAGTGTTTCCTAATTGTATATGAATATGGATAATGTGTACTTAACAGAAAGTTGAATGTTGGGCTTAGATCTGATGAATGTGAAAAATGACAATACACATTGAATTAAATTTATTGATAACATATTGTGTAAATTGTTGTATTCCATCACATTGTTATGCATGATTAGATAAAGGAGTTGTAATCGAAGTGACTAGTGTGAAAAAGAGCTTAAAGCTAAAAAATGTACACCATAATGGATATAATGTAACATTCCATTATCCAACCCTAAAATATTGTATGTGAGAGATAGTACTGAGAAGTTAGGAAGTGCATTTCATTCTCACATACATACATGTTAAATTGATTATTTTCACACTTTAGAATCATTGTATATGAATTCATTGACAATTTTATGGTATTATTGATTTATAAATGTGATTTTTGATATGAATTATGGATTATTTGCATTGAAAATTGAATTGGTGTGTATAAGTATGGATTTAGAAATTTTGGTGAAATTTAGGAAATTCTTGAATTTTGGGTATTTTTGGACTAGGAACAATGCCAAGTCGCGGGACAATTGATTTATGGTAGTAGAAATAAGAGTTTAATAATAGTGGAAATGACAAGTGTCATTGAAATTTGGGAGACAATTGGATTAGAAATTAGAGTTAAATGGACTAGTTAAATAAAAGAACCTAGTGTAAACCTATAGAGATTGGACATATGGCAAGTGACAAGTGTCACTTGGCAAACCATATCTTTAACTACGATTCTTTTAACGTTGAAAGACCAATAATTTGTTTTCACTCTTGCTTTTGTCTTCTCTTCATGGTCATCTCTATCTTTTCTCTTCATTCTTCTTCTTCAAGATTTTGACTCACCTAACCATCATCAATGTTACACATAGTTCTCCTCTTTCATTTGCTACTCCCACCTTGTTTTCTTCTTCAATTACCATAAGAAAACCTAACTTTTTCCTCCTCTAAGATGATGATCGTGTGACAAGAGAAGTTAAGGCTTCTTGGTGTTTTTGAAGAACTTGGAGTCTACCAAGTAAGTTGTGGCAACAACCCACTGCTATAGATTTCATACCGGGATACCCTGAGGACATTTCAGTATATAAACTATAGTAATGGCATGTTAACTATCTCACCTTTACTTTATAACATGGCAACATATCCAACTTAATCATGTCATCAACTATGTATGTACAAGTCACAAAACACAATATAAACAAAAAAACTCAACTTCGCATTTCATTCATTCATAAACGTTTACACTGAGTCATTAAAAACCAATATTTACAACCGATATACATAAGTTCTACATGGCATATATTGACTACTTAAAAACAATTATAACTCCTTGATTGCCAGCTGACAGACCTTTGAGCCATGCCTAGTCTAAAAAGTTCTTTTAGAAGATCTTAGAAATCTAGGTCTCCTGTCTCTTACCTGAAAAACCACGTTGCAATTTTAAATGAGTTTTGCGAACTCAATGAGTGAACCATCATTAATGATGTCACTCTAGGCACAAAACACAAATATCATATAACCAACAATCACAATAAGACATAAAGAATGTCATACACATCACATACATTCTTTCAAAACTTGTACATCCCAATCAGACACATTATCATAACATATCACTTTCATATCACAACTTCAGAAAAGATTTCACAAACATATATTTCATAATCATAAATGTTCAATGCAGATGCATATGAGACTCCAAATTTGTTATTATTTGTTATGACCGAGTACCTTTCAATACAGAAACAAATACTGTCCCATTAGGCTTAGTCAGAACAAAAATCACGGAGCAAGGCTCTACATGTAGAATACTGAGCTTACAGCTCTTTCAAAATGGCTACTCTGATCACAACGCCTTTATCTAAGCATGCATTTTATGAAATGCATCAAATAACAGAATATGTAATGAATAACGTTCACTTATGACGCACAAACAAAATCTCACATTCATCGAATCTTGGTTGGGCTTACAACTTTCGTTGAGCATTCAGAATTCAGTGGCAAACATATATCATTCAAATATCAGATGCAAATATAACACTTCCAATACATTCCTAACTAGTAAACTCCTCAGACTATTCAAGTCTGGAATTCATATTCAAATCATAACAATTCAATAATTGAAAGTTAAATAGAATAAATCAATCAATCCTAGGAAGATCATCTAGGTTGACTGAAAAACACTCCTTTTGCTTATTGCCTTGAAGTCCTAGCAATGTCTGGATACTGTCACTCAACGTGTTCCTCTAAAACATATCATACATACACATATCATAATTTTGCACAAATATGAATTTATTTATGCACATTTATGTAAACTGAATACGTATAATGCATGTTCATGACAATTCTGGGTTTCTTATCATTATTCTTATCACAATAACCATTCATATATTAGTACTCAATTTAACAATCTAGACTTGTCTAAAAACATACTTTCAGGTCTACTTTGCATGATTATTAACATTAGTAAAGTGAAGTAATTTGGCAACACTTCCTTCTATAACATTGTTCTCCGATGTCTTAAGTTTCGAATGACACCAAAATCATACAATTTGATTCAATATTCTATTAGTTATGCTCACAATACTACAGACTGAATACATTTGAACTTTTGGCTAGTACATGATCATACCCTCGATAGCGTACAACTCATATCTCTCAATTCCCATATACAAAAATTATAAAAGTTATACCAATCAAAAGATAAGAGAATAAACTAAAACTTTTTGGAAAACACCTTTGTCTAATTCGACATCTATCAATACAGTTTATTCAATATCAACAGGACATGATTTCTGTCTTGGGTAGTACTACAACCTCAGTCAAGACTCAATTTCGAGCTAGATTTTGAAATGTTTAGAGAGAGAATTAAAATTATACTTATTGAAGAGAGTTGTATCCATATGAATCTACTTTATTCTTAATTAATAATTAACTCATTTAAAAATCTACAGATCAAGATATACCCAAAATACCAAAGCATGTTCAATGAAAATGTTCCAGTTCACTTCCTCATTTTCATCCTAAATTCATCAATAAAATCTCTCCAGAATGACTTCATATGGCTATATGTTGTTATCGAAAGGAATGAACATGTGTTATGAGTTTTTTTACTTAAAAATCAAGTCATTTAGAGGTCAGAACAAGAAGTTATAGCCAAAAGAATGAAGGATGTTCAAAACTATCAAACAGCAGTATACCTTCACTGTGCAAGCACGATCGTGCATTTCCATTTGATCCTCAAATGTCACGATCATGCTTGTGCACAATCCTGAAACCCCTTCATGCCCCTTAGAGTCATGATCGTGCATTACCTTTTATTCCAACTTCTTCCACCTCTTCCCAAAATAGAGCTTCAGGTCAATCTTTCATGGTCATTTTGACAAGGAATATGAAGGATTTAGGCAAAACATTCTTCTAAAAAATTGTTTCTTTATGCCTTAAGTTACTAATGAAGCTAATTTCATGCAGATTTGATTAGTATTATGCAAGTTATACTACAAAAACTACAAACTATTCCCAAACCCCGATAGAATCCCAATGTCAACTTCAAATTAAAATTTGAAACTCTTAGAGACATAATTCAGTTTCTATTTCTTCAGGAAAAATATAGCGCTATGCCTCTAGTATACTTTAAATTAAACTCCATCCAATTTGGATATTCACAAATCAAGTTATACCCTAAATATGGATGTATGTTCAGTAAAATACTGCATAAATCATGCTCCAGCTCACTTCAATCTTTCATCTTGTTAAGCATACCACTGAATCTGCTTCTTCCTTCACCACCCACACATGCATCAACACCATTCACACATGCATCAATCCACAAGCATGAAAATATACACCATTTATGCATGCATTCATTAACAAACCTTAAAACCTTAACAGAAATTATTTACACTATCATAAAACTTACTTGACTTAAGCTTCTCTCTCTCTTCTCTCTTCAGAAAAAGTTCAAAAATGGGGAGAGAAAAATGAGAAGCTTTTGTGGATGAAGCAAAGGCAAGAAGAGTGAAATAAGTAAAATCCCAAATGGCTGCAGGCGTGGAAGTGTTTTTGGTGATGGATGAGCTAATAACACTAGCATGCATAAGTTAGATGGGTGAGCATTAAATGAGGTTTAATGGTGGAAGATTTCGGTGGAGACAAAAATAAAGAGTTGCAAAAATCTTATTACCCAATAATGTGACTTAAGTGGCTCATTTGTGTCTTGACACATGTCTCCAACGCATGTGTTACATTTATCCATAAGATAAGCTACCATTTGTCTCTTAGTTATAGGTCCACGTGTCACTCCATAATTTATCCATTTGTCAACTAATAATTTATCTCTTATTTCAATATGTTTCTTAATCTAAAATACTCCAAATATTCAGAAAATTTTGAAATCTCCAAAATGTCACCAAAAATTACGAAAATAATTCTAATACACGCAAATCAAAATTTCAAGACAATTAATCCATAATTCACACTTTAATCCAATTTATCAATCAATTATACCTAAAAAATGTCAATGAATGCATGTACAATTATTTCATGAATGACAACATTATTCATTTGTATGTTTATGCCATATAATACATGAAATGTTCTTTTAAATTCTTAATAAATTCTCATATATAGCATCCTAGGGTTCTAACCCTAATCATAGGGTAATGGGATGTTACATAAGTTATGCTTTAATCTTCATAGGTAGTGTAAAATGAAACAATTATGATGAGTAATTTGAGATATATGATTTCAAAATTTTAGTGAGTTAATGTTATTTATGAATTGATGATGATTTAAGAAATGAATAGTTATGAAAAAGGAAGTATGAAACATGATGATGTGTGTGGATGAAAAGGTAAATAGAGCCATGTCTTACTTTGGCGTTATAATTAATGGTAATTTATGAGTTTAGAGCTAATAAAAGGGAGTATTATGGTATTTTGAAAAGAGATGAATTAAATTGATAGTTAAGGTTAAAATGAACGTGTTAATGGAGGAAAAAATGTACAACAAATTTGAAAATGGAAGAGTATATGAAAATGTTTTATTTTTGGGTGTTATGATCAATCATGAGTTTTGAATTGCAGGTAGATTATATTGAGCTAAAATGGAGGCATAAATGAAGAGGTTATGAATTTGATGTGATGCATTTTGACAAAGAATTGTTTGATTCTTATGAATGAGATGTTATGGAATAAGGATAGGATTGCATGAATGATGATATTTAGTTGAAATTGATAAATCAAATTATTTGGGGTTTGAGAATTTAATGAAATCAATATGGTAGATGAATTAGTATGAAATGATGTGGCATTAGAAGTGGTGAATTATGTAAAATTGTAGTTAAAGTATGTGTTTAATTTAGATGAATGGAGGAAGAAATTACAAGGCACAATCGTGGCCCTTACCCCAATATCGTGACCTGAAAACAAAATGTTCCTGTCACGATCGTGGTCGTTCCTCACGATTGTGGCCTAGCTAGAAAAAGTTTCTATCACGATCGTGGCCAGACTTATGGAGCTAAATAGTTGTCCTTTGAGTGTTATATAAACAATTTAATACTGGGTGCTTCCATGATGTAATTAAAGTGATTAAAGTGTATTAGGTATTAAAGAATGATTGAAAGATGACGTTAATTGATAATGAGATGTGTATTAAGGAAATATACCTAGGATTTTTCATTTAACATGCATTATATATAACACATATACATATGTATAAGATTGAGTATTCTTATAAATGTGCAAAGTAGTAATGTGTAAATGTAAGTGTTTGCATGATATAAAGGAGCAATTAGAGCAACCTCATCTAGACATTGTTGGGATTTCAAGGCAATAAGCTAATGGGAGCAAATTGTGAGTAACCTAAGATGGTCTCACCATGATTGTTGTTTGTTACTTTATGCATTGAATTGTTATGTGATTTGCATGTACTGATTTCTGAACATTGAATGTCTAAGGCGCTTGATGCATGAATAAAACATTGGAAGTGCTCCTTGAATGTGAATTTGACTAAATAAATGGTTTTCATCTTATATGTTGAATATCGGACCAAGTTTTGCTGACAAATGTGAATGAGAAAGAGAATGTCAATGTGATTGATGGAACATAATGATTGAATATGTGTAAACATTGTATATATACATTATATGTATGATTTGAATGATTGCAATTCATAGCTAAATTAAGTTGACTGAATACATGTGAAAGCTTATGAACAAAGTGTTTTGTGATTGCTATATGTTGATAAAGGTGAATTATATGAATTGAGTGATTATCTGAATTGTGTGTTATGTGAAATGAGTGAACCATCAAGGATGGTTTTGATGGTTCACTCATTGAGTTTGCAAAACTCAACAAAATTGCAACATTGACTTCTCAGGTCTAAGAGAGACGTTATAGCTTCTAAGGTATACTAGGAGAGACTTAGCATTGCTTTGGATAGGAGACATGGCTCGAAGGTCAATCAACTTGGACTGACAGATTTAGATAAACCTTTTTGTATAATTCCTCATGTATGTAGCATGTTCTGTAACAGAGCTGTAGAATCTGATAGGTTTTTGATATTGTATATATACATGAATGTTGTAGTGATGCTACATTGTATATCAAGGTTAATGAAATGAAATGAGGAATTTGGGTTTTTGATGTTATGTTAAGTATGTTTTAAAATAATGATGCTATGAGATATATGAAAGTGACATAGTTAGCGTGTCACTTCCATCGAATGTATGAGGGGTATACAAGCACATGCCTGACGGTAGTGGGGATGCTACATATGGCAAAGAATATAAAATGAGTCCGATATCCACAATGAATATAGGACAGTAAATAGGCACTCGGTCACAAAAAAGTAAAAATGAAAGTGGAGTCGTATGTGCATTGGCATTCATATATATCTTTATATGTAATGTATGAGTGATTACGAAGAATTATTGAATTGTGTTTATATAGTGAAATGTGATGTTCTGTACCTGTTACACTTGTTAAATTGTGATGAAAGGCATTGTGGTATACAAATTGGATACTGTGACATACTTATGAATTTGGTTTCATACTTGTGATGTTGGTGTTTTGACTTGAGTGAGCAAAATGATGATGGTTCACTCACTGAGTTCGTAAACTTATCAAAATTGCAAACGTTGATTTTCAGGTACAAGGGAGACCTAACTATTAAGATAATCAAGTAGAAGTCTAGTACTGACAAATTTGGAAACAAGAATGGCTCAAAGGTCCAGTCAGTTGTTATTTGTAGAGTTTAGGAATAATACTTTTGTTTAGCTTCTCATCTCATGTAGAATATTTTGTAAGAGAACAGTAAACATTGAGATGTTCTTGGTATTGTAAATATATAGATTATGAAATGTATCGCTACAATGTAAGTTATGTTTACGAATGAAATGGGAAAAGTTGATCTTTGACTACTTATGTTTCGTATGATGCCATAATCAGTTGATCATATTGCTCTAACATGCCATTTTCATAGGGTATGTTCTTGAATATCCTCTGGATGTTTAGGTATATACTTTATGGCAGTGGTGTATTAAAGTTTTAGTATCGAAGCATAGTTTGGCATCTATAGGGACATATATAAGCATTTAAACATGACATATAGTGAGAGACTCACAATTATTGTTTGTTATAGGTCATCTGCTATAGGAGATCGAATCATTTACTATACAATCTCATTACTACAAGGTCTGACTTAACAATGGTGGAAGATTATTTATGGCAGTTTTTCCTGATCTTATAGATTAATGTAGGAAGACTTCCTAAGGGTCTTTAAGGAGAATTATAAGCCAAAGATTTATTTGGATAGGAAGATGAAGGAATTCTTATATCTGAAACTGGGAAGTCTTATTGTAGTTAAGTATGAGGTATGGTTTAATGAGTTAATGGGTTATGCTACTACTTAATTCCGACCGAGGAAGATAAGTGTAGATAATTTGAGGATGGACTGAATATGGAGATCAAGACGAGATTTGCCATTACTAATTTGTGTAGTTTTACTGAGTTGCGAGCTACTTCGATCTGAACTAAATAGTCACTTAGAAATAAGAGGCATGGTGAGTCTCAAGTTGATTCTGGCAAGAGTTTAGTATACACTAGAATAGATTGTTTCAATCATAGACTACATCGAGACAGTTGGTGTTTATACCAAGAGGTAATTTTGCTTATGTTGGTGATGGTAGAGTTCAAGTATCAGGAGGGTAGACAAACAAATGCCTAGTTGTTAGCATTATCGAAAGAAGCATGGTGAAGAATGTTGGAAGATATCAGCAGCTTGTTTTCGTTATGGCTCTTTTGAGCACTAGATTAGAACTATCCTGTGACTTTGGGACCAAAGTCTGAAGTGAGAGGGGGATCAGTGACTGAGACAAATATCCAAAAAAGTAGAGCCAATGGAGTAGGATAGAGAGGCAGAGGTAGAGGCAGAACAAGTTCAGTAGGTTTTAGTGTTAGGATTAAGGTGCGGAGTAATCGGTCGTAGTCTTAGGCCAGAATCTTTGCTATTACTAGACATGAGGCACATAACTCCCTAGATGTTGTTGAAGGTGTGTTATATTTTTTTCAATTTTAGGCATTTGCACTGTTAGATCCAAGATCTACATATTCATTTATCACACTATATCTGGTATTTAAACTAGATTATGTGAGAGAGAAGTTGAAATGTGGCTTAAAGGTGAGGACTTCAGTAGATAGTACTACAGTAACTGGAGAAGTGTGTAAAGGGTGTAATATTTAGGTTGATCAGGTGGAGTTGAAAGCCAATATGATAATATTGCAGTTGAAATAGATTAGATATGGATTGACTTACTACACATAGAGCTGTGATGAACTGCTACACTAAGGAGGTGATTATTAAATCTTCTAGCCAGAGTGATTGCATATGCATCGAGACAATTAAAGTCTCATGAGTTCAATTACCTAGTTCGTGGTTTAGAACTTGCTATAGTGGTGGTAATGCTATCACCTGCAACCAAATTAATTCTAACTCAAATAATGAAATATGTAGTTAGTGAAGAGTTTAGAACATTCCCACGAGGAATCTATTGGTAAATGTTTCACAAGTTGAAAATTAAACCAATTTGAGGGGGGTGGTTTAAATTTGCGTGATTTTTAGAAATTCAAAAAACAAAATTGAAAATAAATAAAAATATTCAGATCTGGAAAATTAATAACGAACCTTGTTTTTTGGTCACCCACGTTATCAAACTAATATGGATCACTGATATAAAATTAAGTCCATTAACAAATACTCATTGAGTGATGTTCTCTTTTAGGATTAGATGAATAGAAACATATATTCTAAACACTCTTATTAACCAACAAATTAGATATGATCTTAAGTTTGATTAATTAATAGCTTTAAGAATGAAGAGAACTAGTAAGCAAGACAATACACATATGATATGTATTTAATCTAGATAAATGTCATTCTCAGAATTTCCAATTCCTAACGTAAAGAAGATAATTCTAATTGCCACTTTGGATTAGCAAAATTGAATGTCAAATCCTGCTAATCTGGCTGTAAATTAAATCAATCAATTCCTAGTTGTGCACCCTAGAGATCAATCAATTCAATCATAAAAAGGATACGAAAGACACATAACATTCATCTATGAAATAAACTTTATTAAGAAAATCTCACATATACTAGAAGATAACGTGGTTCCCTTCAAACAAGAAGAAGGATTTAGCTATTCATAACAGAAGAAAAACCCAGTAAAAAAGTAACAAAAATCATAGTCTCCATACATGCACTTTTTAAGAAAAACCAAAAACTCTACCCAAGAAAAACTAGAAAAGAAAAAAATTGTAGAAATGATAAAGATGATTTATCTCCAAGTTTCTTCTTCTCTCTCTTGTCATTATCTTATCAGATACAACTCCCTTGCAAATCAGATAGCAGATCACTCAGCTAAAGATAACAACTTGATTCCCAAAATAATTAAAGTCCTAGCTGTATCGAATCTGTTTTCAAATCAGATTCTGTAGATAAGCTTTTTCCTTACACGTGCCCACCCTTAGTCAATTATTTTTCTACGAGCTGGAAATTTGAATTGCCTTTACTTTTCTTTCTTCTTTTTTATTCAAATTCTTCTCCCATATGTTGAAAACCATTTGAGAACAATTAAGAAACAATTTCATTAATTTTAAATAAAAATTTCAACACATTAAAGAAATCTATATCCAAAGTTATCATAAAAGTAACAACTTATCAATTGCCCCAACACCAATCTTTTGCTCGTCCTCGACAAAATATATTTACAATCAATTGAACAACAAATCAACTTCCCTTATTCCAAGTCTCATAATAGTAAATAGTGCACACTTCAAGATTCAAACAGTTTTGTAACCAATGAATGCCTTAGAGATAATCATTTAAGTAATATAAATGAAGTCAATTTAAGGCAATTATATTTCAAAAACTAGCACATAATTATAGCAAACTCTCATGGATTGGATTTCACTCAAATCAATCAAGTGTTTGTTGGTTTAGTATTTCACTCAAATTCTTCTAATGCAAATATTATATCACATGCTTGCTTTTTCACTAACTTTTCACCACTTGAAATACAAACTTGCAAAAATCAAAAGGGTTTTATTCAAGGTTGTATTGGGCTATAGGTAAAGGTAAGGATTGACAAATGGAAAAGGTAAAAAATCATAAACATTAGCAAAGCACCTAACCACTTGTGGAGACATAAATTCAATCACAATGAAGTCAAAAACGTCATTCCGTAGAGATAGACTACTCCATAACTTATTTTTCATTGTTGTATATTTTTCAATATACTGATATTTAAAGACAATAGTACAACACACAATTCATATCTAAATCTCTTCAATTTCCTTTCATCTTTTTCTTTTCCTTGCTTTCCATATCTCTCTAAATATGTTTGACATAAATTGTGGTTAGAATGCCTACTTACATTTATGATGGGTGACGATATGAGAGGTTTTAGTTATTTGTTATAAGTTTATCAAGACAAAGGGTTCAGCTCGATTCTAAGCAAGTTCTAGAGAAAAATTCACCTCAGAAGATATTCACACATCAAAGAAATACAGATTCATATAGGTGTTTCAATCTTTTAGGCCTAAAAGCTCACAGGCTAATGTAGTTCACCATAATTATACACCATGTTTAATCATATGATTGCCAAAACATAACTAAGTGTATGCACTTGTATTTCTTAACTAAGTGACATTTATTGTCCTAAAATAAATTTGACTTAAGTTATGTGCACTACTTAATTCGTTAAAAATGGAAGTCTAAAAAGTGTCAAAGTTGGCTAATTAATAGCAAATAAGTCAATAAGCATTAAAAAAATTTCAACAAAGATCCCTAACTATCAGTTCTATGGAACATACCCAATTGCGCCACCCCCATACCTACTTCATACATTGTCCCCAATGTAATAATATAAGATAAAAGAAGAGAAAATAGAAAAGAAGAGAGAAAAGAAAGCTTCTCTATTAATTGAACACTAAAATCATGGGGTTGATGGTTGAGGAGGTTGGAATCCTTGATGTGCCCAATATGCCATCAAATTATGCTCCATTTGGTGCATTCAACATTTGAGATAAGCTAAACAAGCATCCAAATTAGGTTAGGGAGGTTGGCTACTACTATGTGTATCTGTAATAACCCAACTCCTTATGGTTGGATATGGGTTGAAAGGGGTAACTGGGCCTGAATTAGTGAAGGATATCCTTCTATGACTCATGTCCACGATTTAGATAAATGAAAATCACAATGATAATCACATTGGGAACTTAAAAATGGTTCATTTCTAACATCATCAGCTGATATAAAACCTATGGCCATGTTAAATTTAGTAACAGAAAATACAAATTCCTTACCTATAAATCTAAATTCCACAATTCCTTCAGTAAACAAGTCAAATTCTTCATGAAAATTAAATTGGAATGTGCTGTAAAATTCTCTTGTAATTCAACATGTGCAGGGCAGTCAATTTTAACAACCACATTCCAATAAATTTGTTCAACTAGTTGCTCAAAAGAATCACGAACTTGTAAAGCTTCAAGAGTATTGGTAAGAACATACTTATAGGGGAAGGCTTTGCAATATCGTAGTTGTTGAAATCATTGGTTGTCTTCTGGCAGGTGAAAAGAAGTGAAAACTCCACTTCTTGAATTCCATTGGCTTATGTTTTTGACTTGTTTACCTTTTTGAGTGCGATTCCTCATTGAAGGGCCTAGTGTTGGTTCAAATATTGGAGGGATTAACAGAGTTGGTGCATTCATGGTGTCATATAGAGGTTAGGTTTTTACAAATGACGTGATTGGTGAAGCTAACTTGCGTGAATCACTCTTCTTTCATGGAATGGTACCAATCATTGTTCTTTTGAAATTGTGAAACATAAAAATGTAAACACAAAACCAACAAAAATGCAGACAAAGAAATGGGTGTGTTATGGTGAGAAAGGGTAAAAGGTTGAGAAATTATGTAGGAAAGATGTGGGTCTTGCCTAATTCAGTAGGGGTGTGTGAAATTGTGAGTGAATGAAGGTAAGGGCAAGATATAAATGAAATTGGGAAGGAAAAATGGGATGGACGGTAAAGTGACATTGGGTGGTGAGAAAGGAAAATTTTTTATAAAAATAAAATTAGAATTGAAAAGATTACAAATGAAAATAATAAAAGGAATGGAATAAAATTGACAGCTGAAACAAAACAAATCAAAAAAAACTTTCAAAAAAATGATAAATACTAAAAATTAAAATAACATTGAGCAGGAAATTTTTGGGTTGCCCCCAAATGTGCTTCTTTTAAGTCTTTAGCTAGACGTGTTCACCGACTTACCTGATCAAAGATAGATTGGGGCTACCAACTCTATCTCTTCCACATTCTTGACTGGAGAGTTCTTATAGTATGATTTCAGACTGTGTCCATTAATCTTAAACACCTTGGAAGTGTCTAAACTTTGAATTTCTACAGCACTATGAGAAAATACATTAGTAACAATAAATTCTCCAAGCGAGCGAGATCGTAATTTTCCTAGAAATAACTTAAGTGTTGAATGATAAAGAAGAACTTTTTGTCCCACTGAGAAATGCTTCCTAAAAATCATTTTATCATGAAAAACTTTAGTTTTTTCCTTATAAATTTTCGCATTTTCATAAGCCTCATTACAAATTATTCTTGCAATTGCAACTTTCTGTTGTTACTACCTCTACCAAATCCGTGTTTAATTGCTTCATGGCCTAGTAGGCTCTATGTTCTATTTCCACGGGCAAATGACATGGTTTACCAAAAACTAACCTACACGACAACATGCCTATTGGTGGTTTTGTAATAGTCTGATACGTCCACAAAGTCTTTTCTGTTCAAATTCACCACTTTTTCTAAAATTGATTTAATTTCCCAATTGAAGACCTCAGCTTGCCCACTCATCTGTGGATGGCATACAGTTGAAATACAATGTGAGATACCATGTTTCTTCATCAATGTTCCAATAATTTCATTGCAGAAATGAGTTCCTCTGTCGCTAGTCATAGCTTGAGGTATTCCATACCTAAAAAAAGTTAGATTTGAAAAAATTAACTACAACCTTAGCATTATCTTTGTTGGACCCCGAACTTTTTCGGAAGTTAGAATTATTAAATGAGAATTTGATGGTGTTCGTTATGAGTAAAAATAAAAAAATTTAAGTTAATAATTTTTGGAGTTTAATTAGGTATATTATTATTTACATATGGTTGTATGGATTAAATGGAAGTGTTAGAATTAAGATAAGGAGTTAAAAGGAATTAGATTGTATAAGGAAGGGTAAAATAGGAAGGTTAAAATTTTGTCTTAAACTAATAAGACAGTAAGAGAAGAGAGTCGCAAGTGTTAAGAAAGAAAGAAAGAGAGAAATTATAGAAGAACCTAGAAGAAACTAGAGAAGAGAGTGTCGTGTAAGGGAGAGATATATTTGAGAGGTTAGGAAAAAGGAGAGAGACGTGTGTATTAAGAAAGAGAAAGAGCAGGAGCTGTAGAAAGAGTGAGCTCCGAAAAAATGGACTCATTTCATTCATGGTGTGAACTTCGGTTTCGCCATTTCGTTTTATAGGATTCTCTTGAGCCATTGTGTTGTTCATTGCATCTTGAATTGTTGAGTATAAAGCATAATTGAGTTTATGATTTGATTATGACTTGCTTTTATGATCTGATTGTGGGAGGAAGTATTCATGTTTTTGTAGAGTTCTCAAAATTTGAATTTAAATGTTATGATCTGTTGAGATTAAAATAACTATATATATATATATGTGTGTGTGTGTGTGTATGGGGTGTGTTCTTGATATGTATGTGGTTCGTTATCATTGGCTATAAATATATTAGCCACTGAGCTTTTTTCTACTCCTCAGGTGTAAGAATTAGCAGATCAGTGAACCTTGCAAAAACTTCTGCAGATCTCCAAGAAATATTTATTTGTAACTAAGTTAGTTTGGGTCATATTGGTAACTTAAGCATATTAGCATAAGCATTTCTAATTGTAATTTTGTAATTATGTTATTGATGTGGATTTTGTTAGTAATTGGAGTAGTGTACCTACTCTATTTTATTTTGAGAAATGAATGACAACAAGAGTTGAAGAATTCTTTCTGTTCATGTCTAATTTTTCATCTGTGGAATTTGTTATATTTTTCGGTTGGGAACAAAATTGATAGTTGATGAGGAATTTTGAATAGATTTTTCTGAAGTAATTGTTTTAATGGGAGTTCTATATATATGGTTCATGTTTGTTATATTCGGGTCTTCTGTTTTGTAAGGAGAGTATATTGACAGATAAGAGGAAATAAGGGAATAAAGGGATAAAATGTGATCTGAAACTTTAAGGAATGAACTGTATTATTCTAGGCAGAGTTAGCCTAAGTCGTCTTCATGAAAGTTGTATATCTTTCTCTTAGCTTTCCAACGAGATAAAGCTTGTAACTTTTGGACTTTTGGATTAAAAGTTATGAAGTTTTTAATTGCGTGTGCGCAACAAGCACGATCGTGACAAACCTTGAATTTGAAGCACTATTCACCATTTGTTGTGATCGTGCACAAGCACGATCGCGACTTTTATATTTTTGTAAGAATGTTCCCTTTTGTCATGGCCATGAGAAAATTTTCTCAAGCTCGTGACTTTTGCTTACATTTCTCATAGGCGTGAGAATTAAGAGTCATGTCCCGTGACTCCTCCTTTCTGTTTTGTTTTCGCTATTTATTTGTAGATTATTTATTTTAATTCCTAAAACAATTTATTTTCATGTCTATTTTATTCTACGTTAATTCATTTAAATTATTGGGTAATTGTTTTTAGCCCTTCTATGAATTTTATTTATTTATATAATTATTTAACGCCCAGCCATGTCTAATTTATTTTATACTATATTTATTTATTTTTCTTGTTTAGTGGTTCTACTCCCACTAAGAATTTTTAATATTTGTATTTTTGATATAAGTATATGTATATAATATTATTATAAAAATACTTAAATTTTGGGCTTTGACGCTACGAAATAAGGAACTAAGACTCGGGCCCATCAATTTTTATTTGTAACTTTCGCTTCTATCCACTTTGACATATAATCCACGGCTAGAATGACACAATTCTTACCAAAAGATGAAGGAAAAGGAACCATGAAGTCAATTCCCCCTTTATTAAAAATTTCACATACCAGGATATTTGTAAGTAGCATTTGATCTCTTCGTCCCTAGCTACCTGTTCTTTGGCAACTATCATAATACTTACAAAACATGTAAGAGTCATAAAATAACTTAGGCTGAAATAGTCCACATTCAAGAATTTTACGAGTTGCTCTTTTAAGATCAAAGTGACCCCCTTACACATACAGATGAGTGGCAAAAATTTAATATGGAAGGAATTTCATCATCTGCAACACACCTTCTAATAATTTGGTCATCAAAAAATTTCCAAACATGGGGTTCATTCCATATGTAATATTTTACCTTGCGTTTAATCTTATCTTCTTCAACTCTATATAAATCATTAGGTAAGGATTTGGTCACAAAAAAATTTACTATATCATCATACCATGGAATTACCTGTTGGATTGCAAAGAGACTTTTGTCTAGAAATTCATCTTGGAGAACATCAGATGTGTTGGTTGGAGTGATCCAAATGAGATGATCAGCCACCAAATTTTCAGCTCCCTTCTTGTTGCGTATTTCTAACTCAAATTTTTTTAAGAGTAAGATCCACCGAATCAACATTGGTTTTGTTTCCCTTTTACTCACTAAGTATTTCAGAGCTATATGGTCTAAATAGATGATCACTCGTGTACCCCATAGGTAAGACCGAATTTTTTCCAACTCAAAAGCTATAGCCAAAAGTTCTTTCTTCATTGTGAAATAATTCTTTTGAGCATTGTTATGTGTCATAGAGGTATAGTAAATGACACGAGTTTCTTTGTCCACTTTTTGGCATTAAACTACTCCAACTACATAATCCAAGGCATCGCATATTAGTTCGAAGGAAATATCCCACTTCGGTGACCGAATAATTGGACATGTAGTGAGTCATTCCTTTAGTTCATCAAATGTAATCTGACATGGTTCATCAAAATCAAATCTAATGTCTTTTTAGAGTAGTCTACACATGGGTTGTGCAATCTTTGAAAAATCTTTGATAAATCACTGATAGAATACTACTTGACCAAGAAAAGAGTGAACTTCCTGCATAGTCTCAGGTAAGAGTGGACACATGTGAATGTTGTTTATTAGGTAAGATGACCAAATTACCTTTTAAAGGAAAGGGTGAATGAATGAATGGGTTATTAGACCTAATTCATTCTGATGTATGTGGTCCGATGTCCATTCATGCTAGAGGTAGTTTTTTGTACTTCATTACTTTTATTGATGATTATTCATGATATGGGTATTTGTATCTAATGAGATATAAGTATGAAGTGTTTGAAATGTTCAAACAATTTAACATAAAGTAGAGAAACAGCTTGGTAGAAGTATTAAAATACTTTAATCAAATCGAGGTGGGGTATACTTAAACGAGGAATTTCTAACTTATCTCAGAGATAATGGGATAGTATCCCAATGGACTCCATCTTACACACCGCAACATAATGGTGTGGCTAAAAGGAGAAACTGAACCTTGTTGAATATGGTAAGGTCAATGATGGGCTTAGGAGATCTACCGAAATCCTTTTAGTGTTATGCACTCTACTGCTTATATGCCAAATAGAGTCCCTGCAAAGGTAGTTGAAGTTACTCCATATGAGATGTAGACTAAAAAAAGGCCTTAAATTTCTCATATGAAAGTCTGTGGTTATCTAGTTTATGCGAAGCAAATTTAATCAAACAAGCTTGAAGCAAAATCTGATAAATGTCTATTTATAAGATATCCTGAGGAAACAATTGGGTGTCAATTCTATGATGCTTTAAGGTGTACATCCACACATGTTCTAAATGCCATTGTTGCGACTCCATGTAAGAGGAGCAACAACCTAGGTGTATGGTACCTAGTGTCTGCCATTGTTGATTACTATGGCGTGGACTAAAGTGAATTAACTATCCACTTACCTAACTTCCTAAACTATCAACACTTATGGCGGGCTGAAATCCTTCATTCCTACAACATGGAACTGAGGGAAATTAGCGAGAAGACACATGTAAAGATTAAGGCCAGTCAGGCAAGCTTGAGTTCAGTGTCATTGGTAGAAGAGTAATCAACTAATGAAGAATCTGAGGAAGAAGAAGAGGAAGACCCAGGCTAGAAGAAGCTTTTGGATGCAATATCAGACACCAACAAGACGATTGCGGAGAACACAAGAACCATGAGGGAAATGGCACAGACAAAATAACGCCAGAGTCGGGATATCTAACGGATCCATCAGTATCTTGAGGTTTAGGGCATGCAATTACCACCTATGACACCACACTACTTCCATCTCCATAAGATTTTTGTCTAACCCAATTTTCTTGTTCAAATTAGCCTTCAGTTCTACTATTCTATTTTATTTATACTTCTATTTATTTTCTGTTTACCGTAATTTTATATTTCTTTTGGTGTTTTATGTGTTTGTTCCCTTCTCATATTGAGGATAATGTGTTGTTCAAGTGTGGGGAGGGATTATGTGTTTTTCTTTTTATATGATTTTTCATATATGGTATGATAGATTTTAGGTTGCATTTTGTGAATTGTTTGAATGTGTCAATGGCTTAGATGGATTGAAATTTATTTAAGTTTGAACATAGTTTATTAGGTTGTGAATAGTCATTAGCTTGAAAAAAATTACTGAATTGGGATTCTTTGGAGAAATATACAGTTTAATTAGGATCTAGTGTAAGTTTAGCACCTTCTAGATTGTCACATTCATTTGTAATTTGAGGCTTTCAAACTTAAGTAGCTTAGTTACATTTTTCATGGAAACGAGTATCTAAAAACAAAAAGATAGAAACAAAAAGATAGGTAATTAAAAATAAAAAATAAAAATATGTTTTATTAAATAAATCACTATTCTGCTGACTATTGGGTTATGAATAGAGCTAGTAACCAGTTGATAACGTGATAATAGCCAAGTAACCATATCGACATGCATCACAAATGTGTGCCTCTGCGTCAAAAAGCTATACTGACGTTTCAACCAAGCAATCTAATAAAAACATCACTTAGTTGAGTAACTGGATCAACATTCATTACAAATGTTTGCCTCCGCATAAAAAGACTAAGTCTATGTTCAATAAATTAAAAAATGTGTGTTCCCTTAATAAAACCTACCAGACTTGTGATAAGCTTAACTTTTCATGAAAATATACTTAGGAACAGTTAAGGAGTCTGGAAGACCAAAGAATTATTAATGTGTGTGCAATTGAAAAGGGTAAATAAATTAAAACTTATATCTCTATTAATTTGTATATTTAGCTCAAAGCCCCTAGATACAGATTTTGCATGTTAATGATTTAATATAACTTATATGATTGTGTTTAAGATCAAATTTATTTCATAAAGTTGAAGTCATTGCCTTGCTATTGCATTTTGTGTTGTGTGTTTGTAGTTTTGTTTGCTTCAAGGCAAGCAAATGTTTTAGTGTGGGGATGCTGATAGTTGTTATTTACATTATGTTTTAGGGTTTAATTTGTTATGTATTTAGTGTTAATTTGAGTGATGGGTGCGTATTTAGGTTTTAATTGTGTTAGTTTATATGTTTAAGGGTTTTTATGGGTTAGTATGAGTCTTTAAGCTTAAATGTTATGTTTTTGAGGTACCTTGATGTGTTTGTTAGTGTTTTAGGGTAAATGGCAAAGAACGGTCAAAGAGTTTCGGGCCAAAAACACAGCCCACGATTTTGACACAATAGGCCACAATTGTGACATAAATAGGTGAGCCAGCAGGAGCTCGGCCACGATCATGACAATTTGGTCATGATCGTGACAGAGAGCTTTGAACTAGGCCGCGATCATGGTACTTGAGCCATGATTGTGACAAAGAGGGATAGACACTGTTCTCGATTGTGACCTACATTAGGCAGACAAGAAAACAACTGAATACTTTAACTTTTGAGGGACATTTTGGACCGTTTTGACCTTGAAACAACCGTAAGGCTTCAAAGATATAAATAGAACATCAAAGAATAGAAGAGCAGCCTTTTTTGCATCAATAAATTCCAAAACCCTAGAGAGCAAATCAAGAGATTTGAGGAAGGAGACATCAGAAGAGAGATACAAAGAAGAAGCTTGGCCCGAAGTATTTCCTGAAATAGGTGATTTCCTGCCGTCACTGCCTCCACTAGTCCATTCTGACAATATTTTCCAATTTTATTTCAATTTTATTGATGTATAGAATTAGGTTAGTCATTGAGAATAGGTGTTTGTGAATGTTGATTTCTGTCTAAACTCACCTTCGAGATTTTTATCTTTGAGATTAATGAAGATTGATTTATTGTGTTTTCATTGAGTTATTTGTGATTCAATTTTTGTTCTTAATAAGTCAGTAATAAACTGAGAGGGTAAGTTGAGTGAATATCATCAAATTGGGCTAATGAGAGTTAGGTAGCTTGATAGATAAGAATTGAGTCAAACCAGTAAAATCGTTAATGAGAGATCAAGCATAGATTTCCAGTAGGTAATTGGACAATTTTAGAACTAATTTAGGTTTTAGGTTCAATGGAAATTGAGAGATTAAAATTTCATAATTTAAATTAGGGATTATAAATTAGGGTTAAAGATTATAACTCGAGAGAGAGTAATCTACCTTAGTATCGTTTAGACTTGGTAATTTGGTGATTCCATAGTTGATTAGAATTTCATTAAATTCGAATAAAACCACCTTTCCCTCAATTGGTAACTTCTAGGTTTATTCTTGATTAGGTTGTGCAAAATTGTTATCTTTTTTTATTTTTGAATTTTAATTCTCGTAATTGATTGTTGTTTGATTAACTTTCTACATTAGTTGTTTATTTTAAATTATTGTGATTTAGTGCGACCTTCGATTCTAGGACTAGATTACCCCTCCTTATGGGATCGATACCTTAGGTACTACATGAATGACCCGTACGCTTGCGATGTTATCAAAGTTATAAATATTAAAACTTAGCATAGGTAAACCATAGATCAATACATTGTGGTTGAAATAGAGATTATGTGCACTTGACGTGGATTATCTGAGGAAATGAATTTTGGAGGAAGCTCACATAGTAGCTTATGTTATGCATCCTGGTACTACTAAGATGTACAATATACTGAAACGTCATTTTTTATGGCTAGGGATGAAGAAACAAGTGGTAGAGTATATTGTTAAATGTTTAACTTGGCAATAGATTAAGGCAGAGCATCAAGCTCCAGTTGGAAAATTAAAGTCATTACTTATTACGTAGTGGAAATGGGAGAGGATTACTATAGATTTCATTATGGGTTTGTCGAGGAATCTAAGGCAACATGATGCCTTATGGGTCATTATTGACAGATTGATGAAGTCAACTCATTTCTTACCTGTGCAAGAGAATAATATACAAGATCAGCTAGCCCAGACATGTGTTAATGAGTTAATAAGATTACATGGAGTTCTAGTGTCCATTACATCGAACCAAGACCTCATATTTACTTCGAGATTTTTTAGGTGTTTTATAAACAACTTTGGGTACAAGGTTAGACTTTAGTGTAACCTTTCATCCTTAGACAGATAGACAAAGTGAGAGGACTACTAAGACTATTGAAGATATGCTTAGAGATTGTGTTTTGGAGTTTTAAAGAGCATGGGATCAAAATGTACCTTTTATTGAATTTGCATACAACAGTCATTATCACAGTAGTATCGGTATGACACCATATGAGACATTATATCACAAAAGTGCCATTCATGTTTGCATTAGGATGAAGAGGGTCTAAGGATTGTTGAAGGCCCAGAGTTGATTCAAGATATTGTTGATAAGTTTAAACTGATCCGTAATAGAATTAAGACAACTCAAGATAGGTAGAAAAGTTATACAGTTCAACACCAGAGAGATATGGAGTACCAAGTGGGAAATAAGGTGTTTCTAAGAGTATCACCTTGGTGAGGATTTTTAAGGTTTAGTAAAAAGGATAAGTGTTACCCCCAGAATTTTTTTTTATGATAAATCAAGCATGATTAGATTAATGGGGTAAATTAATATGGTATTTAATA